>JAJJMB010018188.1:0-20408 GCA_023531105.1 Papaver atlanticum | reverse complement strand
CAAACTTATGTCCTTGGGGTTACCTATATAGGCGAAATATGGGTATATATTGACAAGTAGAGGGTATGATTCTGATGCCAAAAATGCTACGATGGGTTCCATTACAGGAGCCGTCAGGGGTGAGAATTTCCCAGCAGAAGGTGGATATGATATCCCCAAAACATTCGAAGGTACAGTTGTACTTACTGGGATTTTTCGACCTACAGCTTTAAGAGCCGCATCCAGATTTTTCATTGCAGGTAATACATAGTTTGCAAGCTCACCAGGTATAACCTCATTGCCTGCCGATATGTATTTAAAGAACGTAGTATCTACGTGTGGAATTACATGCGTCTCTACCCATGTTTTTGCATATGATGGGTCTACCGCTAGTTTTGGAAGATCTTCATTTCGAGTACCAAGGATAACTTCAATCCCAGATAATGATAGAGCTGCTAAAGCGCCTGGATTCGGCTCGAATAAGCGAAGTCTTTTGATATTCCTTGATTTGCACATTGTTATGACTTGGTCTGGTGGTGGGATGTTGTCACTCACCATCCCGTAGTTCACCCCAACACGATATGCTCCTGTATGCAATAATGAAAATGATCAGTAACTTATTCAAGAAAAAAACAAAAGAAAAAAACAAAAGAAATTTGCAGTGTGATTAATTTTTTTTTAACAACATGCCTGTATAAGCAATGGAGATCGCAACAACATAAGCAAAAACCAAGAATCCATGTAATGAAAGAATGCAACTCATCTTTGAAAGCTTTGCCAATTTTCCACGAAAATGAAATGAAATTGTCTCTATTTTTTCTTTCTTTATTGTTCTTTTATTTTTAAGTTTGAGTGACAATGGTGCAAGGATTTTATACTATTTTTTCTTCAAAGGGGTTAGGGTTTCCAAAAAATTGACAGCTTTAGATATATAGTTATTTACCATAATAATTTTTTTTTGATTTGCAAGATCATTTAGTTTCCATTATAAATCTTTTAAATTCCATTATAGAGGATATTTTCTATGACAAAAAAATACATAATTATCAGAAAAAATAAAACATAAATATATAAATATGTATTTTTTTTATAGAACTATAATAGCAATATATGGATGCATGGATATCCGGATATTTTCCATATAATTGCTAAAAAAGTCCGTAGAAAAAATTATTTGATAATAAATAAAAAATTATTTAGAAAGTATGGTTTGATATTGTATTTAAAAAAAAAAATGATTTGATATTGATACTGTGTTTATATAAGAAATGAAAAATATGATTTGATATTGATATCCTATTTATATAGGAAATATAAAAGATATGATATGATATTTTGTTTGTATAGAAACTAATTATTTGATATGAAATTTATCTATAAGTTAATAAAGTATTAATTAATGTATAAATTAATAATTATTAATTTATCGGTTAATTACAGCCATGGCGATCCGGCGACTTTCCCTGGCGATTTTTTCCCAGGGTTCACCATGGTTTCGTTGATTATTCCATTGCTTTTCGATTTCTTTTTGTTTGGTTTTCCACGGATTTTCCTTTCTCAAGTTTTCACTTTAAGTTTTATACGTTGGTTTGTTTGCTTTCTAGGGTTCAAGTTTTTTTTTAAGGTTTTTCTTTTTTCCAGTCGCCATGCCTAGAACCACTAGGACCTCATCCTGCACCTTGACAACCCCTTCTTCCCAGGTGCTCTTAGGTTCTTCTCACTATAGCCGCAGATATAACAGATGACAACCTTTGTCATTACCCCTTCAAGCACTTTCATGGCTGCCAAGATGGGGTTAACGGCAGAGGCTACACCAAGGGTTCTTTTCAGAAGCATTTATACGACAGGCATTTATCCTCTAAAGATCATAAAACCATTTGCAGAGATTTAACTGCCAACAATTTGAACATTTACTTGGCGTGGGAGAAAGTGTTGGGCTGTTTGCGGATGTGGTTATGTGGCAGATGTATGCATCTGCATGGTTGGAAGAAGCCGTGTAAAGGCCGAGAAGGAGTTGTTTATGGAGATGTCGTTGGAGGGCCTCTCAACGGTGCAGGAGCTGATTTTCTTCTCCATGGGATAGATAAACCAGTTGAGGTAGGTGTCGTTTGCTCAGACTTTTCTAGTGCTGCATTTTGCGATGCTGTAGTAGAGAAGGATGTTGCTGTCACATAAGAGAGTGCTGCTGTCACAGAAGAGAGTGTTGTAGGAACCCTCTCCACTGATCTTCTCAATGTCGTATTTCAACGACAGTTCCCGACTGTAACCTTCATTCCATTCCAATGCAGGCTAGCCTTCTCCAGGAAATCTGGTAGCGTGGTTGCAGTTGATTCTTTTACCAACTTGTACTCTTACCTTGTTCAAACCGCGAAACTCAGCTGAGAGGAAATTTGGAAACAGGAAACGCTTGCAGGTCCTTGCCATCAATCTAGCTCTTGCTGCTTGGAAGGAGCCTAACGGCTGTTTCATTCTGGCGAACAAATTGCTACAAAGGCCGCTCCGTAATGGGTCTAAGAAAGCTGATTCGAAGAAAAAGGGAGCAACTACTTTGTTGGCTTGTCAAAAGAAGTTGAACTGCGGCCATTGTGCTGCAGCTATCCGGGTGCTGTCGTCAGCTGGGGTAGCTCCATGCAACGAGGATACGTTCCATGATTTACAGGCCAAGCACCCGACTGCGCCTCCACCTGATGTTCTCGGTGATGATTCCATGATTGATCCAATCATAGTGGATTCTTCGGCAGTTTTTGGAGCCATTTGGAGCTTCCCAAAGGGCACTTGTTGTGGCCGTGACGGTCTTCGCGCGCAACATTTGGTTGATGTAATGAGTGGGGCAGCAGCAGCCATTGCAGACGAATTACTTGCTTCAATTACAGGGGTTGTCAACCTTTGGTTGGCTGGTAAGTGCCCTGTGGTATTGGGAGAGTTCATTGCTACTGCGCCCTTAACTCCGTTACTTAAACTTGGGGGTGACATTAGGCCAATTGCTGTTGGCACGGTTTGGCATAGGCTGGTTTCGAAAGTGGTTGTTTTTTCTGTCAGAAAGGACATGTCATCTTATTTGGGTGATTACCAATTTTGTGTTGGTGTGCCTGCTGGTGGGGAAAGTATTTTACATGCTGTAAACCTCCTACTAGAGAAGGAAGGCCACTCGGACAAAATGTGAATGTTGCTCATTTACTTTTCTAATGCTTTCAACATGGTGAGCAGATCTCAGCTCATCAAGGAGGTCCGTCTTTATTGCCCAGGTATTTCTCGCTGGGTGGAATTTTGTTACTTGCGGCCTACTAAATTATATTACGACCATTATATTTTGTCATCTGCACTTGGAGTTCAGCAAGGTGACCCTCTCGGTCATTTGTTATTTGCTTTGACACTTCACCCCCTGGTGAAGACTATTGCTTCTCAATTCAAACTCCATTTGCATGCTTGGTACCTTGATGATGGTACAATTATTGGAGATACTTTGGAGGTATCCAAAGCCTTGAGAATAATCGAAACAGAAGGACCAGGCAGAGGTTTACATCTTAATATAAAGAAAACGGAAGTCTTTTGGCCTTCTATTGATCCCAGAAGTACAGCCGACGGTGTTTTCCCTGTTGATATTGGTAGACCTTCTAATGGTGTCAAACTTTTGGGCGGACTGGTGAGTTTAGATCTGAACTTTATTAGCGATATGATGTTGAGCAGGGTGAATAAAACTGTTCAATTAATGAATGCAATCAAAAAACTCAAGGACCCTCAAAGTGAGATGCCATTACTTCGCAATTGCACTGGTGTCTAGATTATACTTTGCAATGCGTACTACCAATCCTGCAGCCCTGCAACCAGCCACTGTTCTTTTTAATGATCATTTACTTCAGTATTTGAGACTACTAATCACTGGTGATTGTGCGGGGTTTGGTCCCTTACAGCAGCAGTTAGCTACCTTGCTTATCAAGGACGGTGGACTTGGCGTTTACACCATGGCTGATACCAGCACTTACTGTTACCTCGCTTCTCAGAGCCAGACTACTTCGGTGTAGAAGGTGATCCTTGGTAACTCATTTTTAACAGACAAAGGTTCTGCTTATCAGTTTGCACTTCAGAGATTGATCCAGGTATGTGGATTACCTTCCTCTTACTGTGTCGATGATACTGCCCCCCTTCCATTCACTCTCTGGAAGTCACTTATTTCGATACGGTTAAGAAGCGAATCTCAGACCAATTTTCTATGTCTATAAGAGATTCCATTTTGTGGCAGTGTAATCGTGTTAAGCATGCTCAAGACTATTTATTGGCTGTACCCATTAGTGGGCTCAACCAATGCATTGAACCTAGACAGTTCAGAGCTGTACTTTGTTATTGTCTTGGCGTTCCTATGTTTGTTGAGAATAGTTTATGCCCAAGTTGTAACAGATCCATGGACATTTTTGGGGATCACGCGCTTCATTGTGCTAAGGATATAGGCCCTAAGTTTCGACATGATCTTGTTCGGGATGTAATCGCTGACATTTGTTACAAAGCTGGTGTACCTGCGTGTAAGGAAGTTTCTCTTGGTTTTCTGAAGGGGGATGACAAAGATTTGAAACCTGATGATATTCTTGTGCTCAATTGGGAAAATGGACAGGATGTTTTTATGGATGTCATAGGTGTCTCACTCTTCACTGGTGAAGGCATTCGCTCTTTTGTCCCAAGGAAGGCTATCTCGAGTGCAGTTTCACGCAAACATACTAAATACTTGGACAAGTGTGTTTCACATGGTCATGGTTTGGGAGTTCTAGCTTTCTCTACCTTAGGAGAACTTGGTGAAGATACTTTGTGTTTTTTCAAGCGTCTGAAGAATTGTATAGTTAGCAAAGACGCTAGTAGTGGTTTTGGTAGTTTTATTTTTCATAGATTAGGCATTGCTATTCAAAAAGGTGTTGGAGCCCAGGTTGTTGCTAGGTTACCAACCAAAAGCCTTGTTTAATTATTTTTTTTGAATATTTATCATAGTACTTTATTATTTTATAAAATATCTATTAGCTAAAGTAACAAATATATTTTAATTGATTAGAAAATAATTAATACCTCGCTTAATTAATAAATTTTGATGATCTCGACAATGTTAGTTTATAAAGTTTCTACTGTATACATATGGTTATGTGATGGAGTCAAAGGTTGTTCAACTTCCATTTGACTAATTGGAAATGAGAGTAAAAATTCGGATGAACAACAATCAATTATGTCAAGAATTACATGAACTAATTAAACTCTGCTTTTAAATCATTTCTTGAGTACTCAAATGTTTAATATGTTTCGTGTGAACAAGCAACTAACAACTTTTTATATATACAAAAAATTGGTTAATTAACCCAATAACAACAATTTCTGGGTGAAAAAGACATGTAAAATTTGATACTGTTTAAATGAACGAGAAGGTAAAAATAGTCAGGATGTAAACAGTTTCATCCTACCTATTTTCATATACTTTTTCTTTTTTTAATTTATATCAGGATTCATCCAGTTTCACCCTCGCAATTTTTTAAGTTTAAGGCAGGATGAATCCAGATTCATTCTTGCTATTTTATTGGTGTCCATTTCACCCATACTAATTTGTAGAACCATGTTTTAAAAATATTTGGACAATTGACTCAATTTCTCTTATATATAAGGGTTGAGGGTTCATCAGCTGCTTATTCCTCTAAAGACACTATCCCATGGCTTCAATATTTTTGTTCTTTGAAGCTCTACAAAACCAACACGATATTCGGCTTCTAATTCTGGAGGGGTTTGCAGATGAGGAGAAAAAAAGGTTCTATTTTCGAAAAGAAACAAACCGATAAACTCAATGGAAAGATGTTTGTAACTGTTGAGTAATGTAATGTTAGTGAACTAGTGTAATAGGAGTGTTAACTTTACATTTAATTGTGTGTGTTGTTCAAATGAGTGGATGTTAGACATCCACACATTTTCCTTGTAAGGTCTTTTATAGACCAAGTAGGAGAGGGAAGTGTATTATCTCTTCAACTTAATGAAATTAGAGAGAATGAGAAGAACCAAATAGGTTCCCACTTCTCCATTAACAAAATCATCCACAAACATCTCTTTTTTAATCACCCAAACAACCAACAATTGGTATCTATAGCTTAGATCTATTAGATTTGATCTTGGTGAGTGAAAAACAATCAATCAATACCCATTAAATCTAAATAATCAGCAACAAATAAACTTTTCAAAATCTTGAAATAAAAAAAACAAACTGATAGACGCATTATTGTGTCTAATATGTCTCAATTGTATATATTGTTAGTGTTCGATTTTGTATTTATTTTGTTATTTTATGTCTTTGTAGGTATTTTTAGAGAAATAAGCTGTTGCGGCGAAATTGGCTCGAAAAGTGGTGTCTTACACCCCAGGATAGAGTACTAAAGGCACCCCAGAAATGCACGGAAGCACCCCAGAAATGTGTCGGAGGAACCCCGGAAAAATTACTATCTACGCCCAAAAATTACTATTTGCACCCCATAAGACAAGTGCTAAAGGGACACCCGTGCAGGATTAGGGGGAGGACATGTTCTTCTCAAATTCAAAAATGAATTTTGGCGGGAAAATATTTTCATTAACAACAGAATTTCAATCGGATATTTGGACGTGATTTAGTGAGATTCAATCCCTGAAACTTAGTGGGTAGACGTGATATGAATATAGAAAGCTAGTATGGGTGATTTTATCGATCAAATTTGGCTGGATAACTTGGTTTAATCCAAACAGGGAGTTGGAGGAAAAACATGAGCTTGCATGAGTTGTGAGAAATTTAAACGTGTACTGCACGTGCTTGGAAGATTTAATCGATATTATAGAGCGTGAATAAGGTATAGAAGGAAATAAATACAGCTGCAGATGCGTGAAAATCAAAATCAATGAAAAAAATGGAAAAAAATATACCCGAGTAAAAGAAGATTATTTGTAGTTAATGGAGGAGATTCAATGTCGCAATTATGTATAAATAGGTTCCTAGGATCACATAGAAAGGGGGTAGAGAGTTTGGGGTCGAGAGGAGAGCTCAGGAGGCGTGAATCAAGAGTTTTCAGAACTCTGTTGGTGCTGCTGCTGCTGCTCGTGAAGAACAGGGAAACAGCGACGGTTTATTCAACTGGTTGTAACAGTTTCTTCAACTGGTTTGCAACATTTATCTTCGTTGTAACAGTTTCTTCAACTGGTTTGCAACATTTATCCTCATTGTAACAGTTTCTTCATCCTCTTCTGCAACATTTATTTTCATATTTGTAACGATTATCTTCATCTTAAACACTTCAAATATGTATTCTCTTCTTGTAAACACTTTTTGAGCCATGAATACATATTTTGAGTGTGTTTTCGACATGATGAGTTAAACCCCAACACTGGGACGACGGAGGAGGCCGAACTTCATACATGGGTAAATTTATTTTTATTCTTTTTATGACTTTTGCATTAAAATTAATTGAAATATGATTTGATTAAATTGGTTGTCATTTGATTAGATGGGTCATGCTTAGCTTAGGTGATTTGATGTCCCATGCTTAACATTTACAATCAATGTTTTGAGAATCTACCTTGGCAAAAATAGAGTCCATGTTTATATTTCTTGAGCTAAAATTGTTGAGAATAAATAAGTGAACCTTATGTTATAAAGATTGGCTAAATCCTTAGTCCCAGTACCTCTTGCACCAATTGTAATATTTTTTGTATATAATTTTTATTAATTTTAAAAACTCGAATCTTCACAAGTCTGAACGAACCCATTCTTACCACTATTTAAAATTACATCACAAACCCAATTTCTTCAATCAATCTTCAACCAAATCAATGGCAAGTAGTAGTAACTCAAGTCTATACATTCAACAATCTTCAATACCACTTTTTCATGGAGAAAATTATGATTTTTGGGCCATCAAAATGAAGACCTTGTTAATGTCACAAGATGTGTGGGAGATTGTACAAAATGGGTATGATGAAATTGAAGATAAACTCTAGAACAACCCCAAAAGGATTTACTTAAAGAGAGTAGAAAGAAGAATGCAAAAGCATCCATGTACATTCAACAAGGAGTTGTAGACACTATTCTACCAAGAGTAATCCATTTTCCTTTAGCTAAAGAAGCTTGGGATATCCTTCAACAAGAGTATGGAGGTAATAAGAAGGTAAGAGAGTTGAAATTACATTCATATAGAAGAGACTGTTAGAATCTAAAAATGAATGAGAATGAATGTTTGAATGAGTTTTCTTCAAGAGTTGTTGAAATTGTTAATAATATGTTGATGTGTGGTGAGAAGATGGAAGAAAGAAGAATTTGTGAGAAGATATTGACTTGTTTGCCGGAGAAATTTTAACCCATTGTGGAGGTTTTGGAAGAGACTAAAGATTTCTCTACATTAAAGTCACAAGAATTATGGGCTTCCTTGAAGGTGTATGAGCAAAGGTTGTCAAGACACTCCGAGAAATCGATTGAGAGTGCTTTTCAATCGAAAATGAACTTGAACTCAATGAAGAAAAATGAGTACAAGGGTGATGCTTCATCTAACTTCATAGGAAAGGGGAAATGGAAGAAAGGAGGAGCAAGCTCCAACAACTACCAAAAGGGTGATTCTCAACAAGTACCAAAATGCAATTTTTGCAAGAAGAATGGTCATTCGGAGAAGAATTGTTTGAACAAAGGGAAACCTCAATGTCATTATTGCAAGAAGTATGGACATTTGGAGGAGGATTGTAGATACAAAGGAGATGAACATGCCGGTAGAGCGGAAGAGAAAGAAGAAAAAGGGAAAAAAAACTTGTTTTATGCTTGTCAAAGTTCCGTAGAAACTTCCAAGAGTGAAGTGTGGTTTGTGGATAGTGGTTGTACTACTCATATGTTAGGTGTGAAGAGCTTGTTTGTTGATATGGATACATCCATAAATTCTCTAGTGAAGATGGGGGATGGAAACATGGTTCAAGCTAACGGAAGAGGTACAATTTGCGTGCAAACTATCAATGGAGCAAAATACATTAGAGATGTGTTATATGTTCCGTATTTGGCATAAAATTTGTTTAGTGTTGGGAAACTTGTGGAGCTTGGGTACGCGGTTCATTTTGAAGATGGGTATTGCACCATTTATGACAAGAAACACAAGAATAAGAGACAAGTAATGAAGAGTATCAAGATGGAGAAGAATAGAAGCTGTCCAATTGTATTTGAAAAGGAGAAGAATGTTGCATTGAGGATGGAAACCATTGATGAAACAAGGTTATGGCATAAAAGACTTGGGCATTTGAATTTCAATAGTATCAAGGTGCTTTCCAACAAGAACATGGTGCAAGGACTTCCACAACATATCAACCACAAGGATGGAGTATGTGAAGGTTGTTCACTTGGGAAACAACATCGCCAACCATTCCCAAAAGGTGTAGCATGGAAAGAAAAAGAACTTCTTGGTTTGGTACATATCGATGTGTGTGGACCAATGAAGACACCAACTCATGGAGGTAATAGATACTTTATCTTATTCATTGATGATTTTAGTCGTATGACTTGGGTGTACTTCTTGAGGAAAAAATCCGAAGTTTTTAGCATCTTCAAGAAGTTCAAGAGCCTTGTTGAAAAGCAAAGTGGTCACTACATCAAAGTTTTGAGAAGTGATAGAGGCAAAGAATACAACAACAAAGAGTTTGATAAATTTCGTGAAGATGAAGGCTTAGAAAGGCAACTAACCGTGGGTTATACTCCTCAACAAAATAGTGTTTCCGAGAGAAAGAACCAAACCGTTATGGATATGGCGAAGTCCATGCTTCATGAGAAGAGTATGCCTAAAATGTTTTGGGCCGAAGATGTCAACACCGCCGTCTACTTGATGAATAGGTGTCCATAAAAAGCCGTATGGGATAAAACTCCAATTGAAGCATGGGGTGGAAGAAAACCATCGGTAAGGCATCTCAAAGTTTTTGGTAGTGTGTGTTATTCTCAAATTCCAAAGGTGAAGAGAACAAAGATTGATGAATCAAGTGAGAAGTGTATATTCATTGGCTATAGCCTCCAATCAAAAGTTTATAGGTTGTTTAGCTTGAAGAACAACACAATGATCACAAGCCGTGATGTCTTGTTTGATGAAGGAGCTTCATGGAATTGGGAAGAAGGTAAAATTGATAAGAGAACCATTATTGTTGATGAAGAGCAAGAAAATTCAGCAACAAATGAAGTTGAAGAAGGTGAAGAAAATGAGGAAGAACTACCTCAAACACCTCCAAATACAAGACATGGAACATCTCACAGTATGTCTCCAAGTACTAGTGCATCAACATCACCACCATCGGCACCAAAGAAGATACATAGGTTGAGTGAAGTGTATGAAAGATGCAACTATTGTGTGGTCGAACCGGAAAATTATTAAGAAGCATCAAAAGAACCGGTTTGGATAAAAGCTATGGAAGAAGAAGTTTTAGTCATTGACGAGAACAATACATGGGAAAAAGTAGCAAGGCCAAGTGACACAGAAGTTATTGGTGTGAAGTGGATCTACAAGGTCAAGTACAATGCGGATGGATCGGTTCAAAGGCACAAAGCAAGGTTGGTGGAAAAGGGATATTCACAACAACCCGACATCGAATACAATGAGACATTTGCACCGGTTGCTCGTCTTGACACCATTAGAGCCGTGATTGCTATGGCTTCCCAAAAAGGTTGGTTACTTTATCAACTTGATGTCAAATCGGCATTTTTGAATGGATAACTCCATGAAGAGGTCTATATAGAACAACCACAATGTTTTGTGATTGAAGGAGAAGAAGACAAAGTATACAAGTTGAAGAAAGCCTTGTATGGACTCAAGCAAGCACCAAGAGCTTGGTATAGTGAGATAGATGGATACTTCAAAAGGAAAAACTTTAACAAAAGCAAGAGTGAGCCTACACTATATGTGAAGACAAAAGGTATGTCTATTCTCATCGTTGCCTTGTATGTTGATGACATTATCTTTACGGGAAATGATGTTCATATGATTGAACAATTCAAGAGAGAAATGATGATGAAATATGAGATGAGTGACATGGGTTTGCTCAAGTACTTCCTTGGAATTAAAGTTCACCAAAGTGAAGATGGAGTGTTCATTTCTCAAAGCAAGTATGCCGAAAAGGTGTTGAAGAAATTTGGTATGATTGGTTGTAACCCCACATCAATACCACTTGTAGTGAATCAGAAACTCAAGAAAGATGATGGAGGAAGAAAGGTTGATGAGACTTACTATAGAAGTCTTATTGGAAACTTGTTGTATCTTACACATACAAGACCCGACATCATGTTTGCTTCAAGTATGCTTTCTAGGTTCATGAGTTCACCTAGTCATCTACATCTTGGCACGGAAAAGAGGTTGTTGAGGTACATATAAGGAACAATGAATTTTGGAATCGTGTATTCAAGAACTTTGGACGTCAAATTAGTTGGCTATTGTGATAGCGACTTGGGAGGATGTATTGATGACATGAAGAGTACATCGGGGTATGCTTTTTCTTTTGGTTCGGGTATATTTACATGGGCATCGAAGAAGCAATAAACCATATCTCAATCCACGGTGGAAGCGGAGTACATTTCGGCATCAATAGCTACATCTCATGTTGTATGGCTGAGAAGAATCATGGAAGACATTCAAGAGAAGCAAGAAGAAAGCACCGTAATCTTTTGCGACAACAAATCGGCAATTGCTATGTCCAAAAATTCGGTTGAGCATTGTAGAGCAAGGCACATCAAACTCAAGTACCATTTCATTCGAGAAGCGGTTGAAGATGGTGAGATAGAACTCAAGTATTGCAAGACGGAAGACCAATTGGCGGACATATTCACCAAGGCACTTGCCAAAGGAAAATTTCAACATTTCCGTGAACTACTAGGAGTAGAAGAACATCACATTAAGGAGGAGATTGTTTAGTAATGTAATGTTAGTGAACTAGTGTAATAGGAGTGTTAACTTTACATTTAGTTGTGTGTTGTTCAAATGAGTGGATGTTAGACATCCACATATTTTCCTTGTAAGGTTTTTTATAGACCAAGTAGGAGAGGGAAATGTATTATCTCTTCAACTTAATGAAATTAGAGAGAGTGAGAAGAACCAAATAGGTTCCCACTTCTCCATTAACAAAATCATCCACAAACATCTCTTTTTTAATCACCCAAACAACCAACAGTAACGAAGAAAATGATGTCTGCATACCATGCCGGCAGGCATAACACCTGTTACCGAATTTCAGTAGTTCTGAGCGTAATTACGTTCATATCCTTAATTTAAAATGACAAGTATAAAGTGTTTTCCTACTGTATATGATAGACGCATTTATGTGTCTATTTTCATCTCTTTTATGTATAATGTTAGTACCCATTTTTGTACTAATTTTGGTATTTTATCCCTTGTAGGTGTTTTTGGAAAAATAGGCTTTTGCGGAAAAATAGGCTCGAAAAGTTGTTAAAGGCTCCTGGGAGGACATTTGCTATTCGGACTCTCACTTTGGATAAGGGGTAACCCATTTCCAAGCAGCTGCTAAGTACAGACCGGGACTGGATAGGGGGAGGTCACATTTCTTCACATTTTCAAAAACAGAAAATTGGCGGGAAAATTTTCAGAAAACAGACGATTTTGTGGATGGATTTTTTATCGATTTTTAGGGAGATTAAAGGGCTGAATTTGATTGGGTTCGTTCATCTGGACCAAACAGGCGAGGTAAGGGTGTTGGAATGGATCCAAAGTGGCTAGAACTCGAATTGGAGGTGAAAAAAAGGTTAAAAATATCACGGTTTATTTTGGGCAAGTTTCTTTGTTTATTTTTGGAAACTTACGTGAAGAAGAGGAAGGAAACTCTTCTTAGAGATTTGTTTCTATCACGGGAGGAGTTTGGACAGCTGAGAACACGTGAAACAGAAGAAAAAAAAGAAATATCGCAACTTGCTGTGGAGGAAAAAACCAAAGTTATTCATGAATTTTCTTTGCTCTACTATGTATAAAAGGGTTGGTTCGAGTCTAGGAAGGTAACCAAGACCTTAGGGGAAAGTTTAGAGCCTTAGAGAAGCCAGAAAAATCATTAGAAGAAGATCGGGTTCTGCTGCTGCTGCTGTTGCCGGAGAAGACGAAGAACACAGAACAGCGGAAAAAGAAAGTTGCAGAGGCAGACTTATTTTCAGTGACAACGAGTTACGGTCGCATCATCCTGCAATCACCGAAGCTCTTCAGCAACGATTCCGTCCGCTGTATTAGACTTTCAGCGACTACAGTATACCCTTTTCTCTCTTGTAATCAACTTTTGAACACCAAAGATGTATTTTTAGAACACGATTAATATGAGGAGCTAAACCCCTTAGCCGAGGCGACGGAGGAAGCCATTGTTCCATGAAAATTGGTATAGTTCTATTTTAATTATTTATTGCAATTATTTTACATGATTATTTGCAAAGAACTTAAAAGAAAAATTGATTTTTATTGAGTTGTTTTGATGGAACATGCTAGGTTTTAAAACTTTTGATGTTTCATGCTTTGTGATTACAACTACTACTTCAAAAATCTATTAGAGGCAAATATTAGAATCACTTTAAAGAAGAATATTGCATGAATATTGATTAGAGTTTATCAATTAATTGGTCAATGGTGGAATCCAGAGTCTCGGTATTTTCTTATTATTATTGAAACAATTTTATTTAATTCTAAAAAATCCTTCACAAGCCCGAGTTGAACGAACTTTACTCACCACTTTCACTACAACTAAAATTCACATCAATTTTTGGCGCCGCCGACGCGGACTTGTTTTTAGGGTTTTAGATTTATTTTTATTTTTATTTATTTTTTGTTCTATTTTACGTTTTTGGGTATTTGTCTTTTGTCTACAGGTTTTGGAACGTAAAGAAAGAAAAAAATTGAGCCAATGAGTTTGGTGATTTCGTAAAGACTTGGAGCAAAAGATTAAAGCGAAAAGAACGGAAAAGAAGACAACTTTATTTTAGTTATTTATTTTAGTTTATTTTTTATTTTTTTAGGGTTTTGTTTATTTTATTTTCTAGAGAAAAAAAAAATTGTATTAGGGTTTCTTTATTATTTTATTATTTTGTAATATTTCCTTTCTTTTTTTTGAACTTTTTGGACATTGGACACTATTTTTAATTTTAATTTTTATATACCCTACAGAAGGGTATCCTTTAATTATAAAACTGTTTGCAGAGAAGAAGGACAATTACGATATTGTCTCTGCACCTTGAGTTCGTACACTGACACAGGAGTCAGTGGCCCGAGTCGACTACAACCGATTCATCCCCCGTCTGGAACGGGAGGTAAGGTTCTGAACACTCGCGAATCCCCTGTCATCGAGTTACTGTATTCCTTAAGGTGCATATCTGCTGAGGACCTGAATACGGATATTTACTTTTCTAGTAAAGGGCAAGGCCTGGCCATACAAGATAAGGGTTCGGATTTAATCACCGTTCTCTTCTTACCCGCCTTAGGAAAACGATACCGAACGCGAACCTAAGCTTAAAATATTGACTAGAACGAGACCGAAAGGGTAACGAGCTTGTAGGAAAGTCGTTCAAAAGGATCGTATTGGGTATTTTGTTAGCCTAACTCAAAGTTCAGGAAGATTACTGTAAGTCGATTAGAGCCTCCTTGTAACCCAAGGAAGCGTTGCCAAAGAGGTAGGGGTATCAAAGCTCCTCTGAGCTTCTCCTACTTCTATTCGACTTACTTTATTCGGATAGTCCTACGAGGTTTGCTAAAATTATACCCAGTTGCCTCTTGGAAGAGTAGAAGCTGGTCTAGAAATAATCTAAGTGGAGCCATCATGCTTTTTGTTTGCTAGAAATCAATAGGGTTGATTTGGTTGAGTCGTCCTTGTTTTGCGATTGCTTACCCTTCCAATTTAGGAAATTTGTGTGTATGCCTGAACGTAAGAGAGACGCCCTAGGTAGATTTGTTAAAGAAAAACCTAGCAGTTCAAAGCGTCTCGATTACCTTGACCTAGAAGGTCCGATTTTCGGAGAGTCCTGTTTTGAACGTACTCCTTTTACTGAAGAGAGAATCCCCAATACTCCGATAGCACCAGAAATGGCTACTTTGAAAGCTTTGTTGAATCCGACTAGGACCACTCGTCCCTCGTGTATTAAGTTAGCTGACACAGAAGCCAATTATGAGCTTAGACCTGGGACCATACAGATGCTCCCAATCTTTTTAGGGAAAGAAAATGAAAACCCTTATTTCCATGTTAGGGATTTTGAAGAAATTTGCAGTACCCTAAGAATTAGAGGCTTAAATGATGATGCTTTGAAACTTAGGTTATTTCCCTTTTCCCTGAAAGATAAAGCCAAATCGTGGCTGTATAGTTTGACTTCTGAGTCAATCGAAACATATGAACAACTTACATCTGCCTTTTTCAATAAGTTTTTCCCTAGGCATAAGACATCGTCTATTAGGATGCAAATCTGCACATTCTCACAACAAGAGGGAGAATCTTTGTATAGGTATTTGGAAAGGTTCAATGATTTGTTAACACAATGTCCTCACCATGGTTTAGAAAAGGTTAGGCTAGTTCAGATCCTTTATGAGGGTTTAGATTATCCCACAATATCAACGGTTGAAGCTTTGTGTACAGGTGGGTTTGAGAACCAAACTGTTGATGCAGCAATGGCATTTTTGAATGAAGCCGCCGAAAAGACCCAACAATGGGAAAATAGTAGGGAACCCCGGAAAACGATTCTTCTAAGCAGAGGAAACGTTAATAAAATAGAAGGAGGCTCTGAATCAGATGTCAAGATTGCAGCGATAGCTAAGAGGTTAGAAGCTCTAGAAATGGGTCACGGTAGTGGTAGGTTGGAGGCTTTTTGGGAAGGCCAGAATAATGCAGAGCAAGCCAATGCTCTTTATAATAACACTAGATTCGATAATCGTCAGAAATTTGACCCATATTCAGAAACCTATAATCCTGGGTGGAAAAACCATCCGAACTTTTCATGGTCTAAGGGCCAGAATCAAGGTCAGTTTAGTAACTCTAATGCTCCCCCAGATTTTAGTTATGCTAAGAATCCTTCAGGGCCAGCTCAATTTCAGAATCAGTCGGATAAGAGAATCCTAAGCCTAGAGGAGTCTCTCGTTTTGTTAACTCAGCAAACTGCAAAATTTCAGCAATCAGTAGAACTAAGTCTACAAGCTAGTAACAAGATAGGACAAGAAAATAGTCAGGCCATTTCCGAGATGAAAACCCAGGTAGGTATGATAAATGAGTCTTTGAGAGAAAAAGGTAGGTTTCCTAGTCAAACACAACCCAACCCTAGAGGAGTTCATGAAGTAAATATAAAACAATTGAATGCTATTAGAACCCTTAGGAGTGGTAGAATTGTAGACAACAAGGTAACCATGCCCAATAGTGAACCTACTGTAATTCAACCCTCAGGATCTCACCCCTCAGGACCACCCATAGCTGAAGAGACCGATAAAGTTTCTGATGATGAAAATTCGGCCCCTGGGAGGTCTGATTTTCTACCTAGAGCCCCATTTCCACAGCTACTAGTACCAACAAAGAATGAATCCAACTTGAATGACATTATGGAGGTTTTTAAGAAAGTTACCATAAACCTTCCGTTACTAGAAGCAATTAGGCAACTTCCGGCTTATGCCAAGTTCCTCAAGGATATGTGTACACGAAAGCGAAAGCTTAGTGTCCCTAAAAAATCCTTTTTAGCCTGTCATGTAAGTTCAATCATTCAGAACACCACAACTCCTAAGTATAAAGACCCAGGTGCCCCTACCATTGCTTGCACGATAGGAAAACACAGGGTAGAAAAAGCTTTACTTGACTTAGGAGCTAGTGTGAACTTACTTCCGTACCATGTGTACTTACAACTGGGACTTGGTGAATTGAAACCCACCAAGATAACACTGCAGTTAGCTGATAGGTCTGTTAAAATTCCTCGTGGTGTGATAGAAGATGTTCTTATTGAGGTCGACAAGTTTATTTTTCCTGTGGATTTTGTAGTCCTAGATACACAACCTGTCCCTGACCCAGAGACTCAAATACCGGTGATTTTAGGTCGCCCATTTTTAGCCACGTCTAATGCCGTTATCAACTGTAGGACCGGACTTATGAACATATCCTTTGGTAATATGACCACTGAACTAAATGTCTTTAATGTTACTAGACAACCTTCTGATGATTTAGAGGAAGTGAATATGATTAGTACTTTGGTTCAGGATCTAGTTCAGGATAATTGGGACGACACTTTGTTTGGTGATTCTTTAGATGAATTCGATGAGACAATTATCTTAGGTAAGATAGATGACCAAACTTTAGAACTAGAAGAAGCTCTCGAATATTTTAAGGACTCTACAGACCCATAAATTCAGTCACTAGTGTTAGGTCTTTCTGTGGGTAATGATGACTCTAAGTTTGGGGGTAGAGAACTGGAAGAAGCTCTTGATTATTTTAAAGACTCTGAGGATCCGGAAATTCAAGCAATAATTAGAGGTTTGTCTGAGAATACTGACTACCCTAATTTTGGGGGTAGTGATGGTCAAGTATCTTTATTAGAAGTCCCTAACTTGGGACTCGAGTCCAGTGTGCCTGAGGTATTACTTGAGTCTGTCCCGACTCCACAACCCGATCCTCCTGATACAGTCCAGGAATTGGGAACTCATAGTTCGGAAAAATATGTTTGTCAAGACACTCACATGAAGCCTAAGAGGGCGTCACAGATTAAACCAGTTGTCTTGCAAGAAAGTTTAGACCAGGTTGTGCTCCATCTGTTAATTTTTCTAATCCCGTGCAGTTGTCTCATATTAGTGGAAGTGCTATTTGGTTCTGATGACCCACAGTTATTTCGACTACTGATATATGATTTGAAAGGGAATTAGCCATTTTATGGTACTTGATGTCTCGCTGAAGACTTTAAACTTAGCACTTCTTGGGAGGTAACCCATGGTTCAGTACAGTAAGACTTCTATATAAGAATTACTCTCTTTCTATATATATATATGAGTCCAAATTTGTGCGCCCCCTTCAGGGTGCGCGTTACGGCCGACTGTACTTGTGGAAAAGACGTCCAAAACTTCTTATCCTTTCACCTTGTTTACTTTTCATTTTTTTTAAATTTTTTATTCTTTTTCGAAATTTGGAAAAATTAAGCACGATTGTCAAGTATCAATTTTCCTTTGTCCCTCTCTAAACTCATGCAATATCTCCAAATTCTTATCACTTTTTTCTCCATTCTTTTCTTTTTCATCACTTTGTATCTTTTTTTCCCTCCCCATGATCTGTTAGGATATTGTTCTATTAGTTAGTTTTTTTTGTTTTGATAGTTAGGTTTTGATTTGGTAATGGTCTGACAAAAATTATCAAAAGATAGATTTAATCCACCATATTGATAATCATGATCAATACATAAGTCCCTATAATCATCAATAACAGGGATAATAGGTAAAAAAATGAGGAACGATGTTTGCAGTCTATAAAATCGCTAACTTTTCGAATGATACAACTGAGTGTTTCAGAATGTTGTGATCAAAACATAATTATGATTCAAGAAGGCATAAATCAGTTGAAGTCATTCAATGGGAATTATCAGATTATCTCTCCACCTTTTAACCCGCTGTCACATGGAGTTTAAGATCTTGATGGTGATGTTAATCGATATTACTAATTGAGTATTGTTTCTGATCTGATTTTAACATATACCAAGAGAATAATAACAACCCTAGAAATATCCAAAATCACCGAATTTGAATTATAGGGTCAACTTTTAACAAGTTAAAGGATTTGAGTTCATGATTGAATTTGGACTCTTCAGTGAGCTGCTACTGCTAAATGAAAAAAATAAATCAAAACAGAGCGAAGTGGTGTATGATTCAAAAGATTGTCTTCTTTTATTTTCTTTGGACTCATGAATTTTACAGAGAGGAGGAACCAGAAAAAGAAGGGATGCTGATGGAGGTCTAAAATTCTATTGTTCATCTGTTCCTGGTTTTTAATTCTTATATTTTCGATGCAAGTTTCAAGTGAAAATAAGTAAGAAAATAAAAAGTAAATCAATTAATAAGTAATTGTTCATCTATTCCTGGTTTTTAATTCTTATATTTTCAAAACCAGTTAATATGTAATTTAAATCAATAGAGTAAGTCGTAACGTGCACCCCTGTTTTGTGGGGTGCAAAAATTTGGAAATGACCTCCATATATAAGAATAAAAATTTCTGGTCCCGACTTGGGCCAGTTATATTTAAGAATAAACTTCATATTGGAATAAGTCGTGTTTTTTCCAGTCTCGACTTAAGAAACTTACCTCCATATAAGAATAATTTACATTATAGTACAAATAATATAGGTCTTTTCATATATCAAAGATTAAGACTAAAAATTCTTATAACCATTTTTGCAAGATCCTTTTGGTTCTAACTGGTTTTGAAGTTTTTTTTTCTTCATAACTGTTGGAATTTTTGGTCAAAAATTATTATGTGAGTGAAAAATTGGTTTTGGAAGTTTAAATTTCAAGAGGTGTGTTTAGGGTCATGCCTTTTCAACATAAGACATTTAGTGCACAAGTGTTATGGAGAGTCACCATTAGACATGGTGAGTCACCTATGGATGAAAAGACACCTTGTAGAGTCACCATTGACTCTATATAAACTCATCTCCTAGTTTTGTTTTTAGACAAGTTAGAAGAGAACAAAAACAAGTTTTGAAGTCAAGAGTCAGAGTCATTTAAGAGCACAGTAATTGTCAACATTCGCTGGCCTAATAGTATTGGAGTGCTACTTACTACAAGGCGTGATCGTTGTATCTTGGAAGGCGACATCCGTAGAACCGTGAGCACCGTATGCGGGGATGAATTGTCTTTAAGGAAAGAGGATTACCTCGCCTCGATCAACCAATCCGAAACCGAAACCGCATATTTTCTCTTTCCCATTCCTATGGTACGAGTCAGTGTTGCCTGTCACTTAAAAGGTTGAGATTTTTCTTAATGATTCCCATAGCTTAGTCCAACTAAGAAAAGTATGGAAGGATACTTTCAAATAGGAGATCACCTATATGAGTGAGAAGTGGGCCGCTTCTATGATAACTTTATGTTTGGGTAGTAAAGCCCAAAATTCCTCTCAGTTCCAACAGCCTTGAGATTTTCGTTAAACAATGCGAATATATATGTCTCCAAGTTTTTTCGGGGTCGTCTTGGTGTTCCTGGTGAAAATGCTAAATGAGCAATAAGATTTCTGTTATACATCCGAGCATTATCGATAGTTGCCACCAGACCATCACCTCCAGCTGAAGGCCAACCAGTTTCTGAAACAACAATTCTAACAGTAGGACCCCCGGCTTTCTCTAGAGCTGCATACACTGCATCAACCATAGCAACAAAGAGATTCTTGTATTCGAGTTCACCGTCTCTAACAACAACTTCGTTAGAATTGAACAATGCATAATCCAAACTTATGTCCTTGGGGTTACC
>JAJJMB010018167.1:0-14414 GCA_023531105.1 Papaver atlanticum | reverse complement strand
CTTCAAAAGTTTCTTGTACCTTTCAACATTTTACACATAAATTTCAAAATAGATATAGCAATTTTTGTCAATCATGTTTAATGTGGTAATTGAAGATCAAACAAATAACCAGGGTCAAAGTAATAGTACCATTTAGCTTGAGCTTTCTTTGATGATGCAACATGCTCACTAAGTAATTCAGGAACCTTAAAAAAAAATCAGGAAATTCCATGTTAATACCATAAAATGGAAAAGCACAAAGATGAAATTAAGGTGTTGGAGAGATTTTACCTCAAAAGTATTGTCAAAGTTAAAAAGATCAGAACCCAGAGATGAAACTCCATTAGTAGGTGGAGGAGGAGGTTGGGATACATGGTGATCTGGTGATGATATGTTAGTATAATCTTGATCATCATCATCAGAAATTGTTGTTGGCTTGCTGAAACACTTCCCATATATGATCCTAACAAGAGTGTTTCCAACTCCCTTGCGAAAACTTGAATAAATTCCCATATTGAAAATGGAAATGAAGATGGATAAAGCTGAGAAAGTTTGAACTTTGAAGAAAGAAATGTAAAATGTAAAGGAAAAGGAAAAGGGAAAGAAAGCAAGAACACTGAGTAGTGTACTGGTACTACTCCCAATAAAAGAAAAAAGCAAGTTGAATTTGGAACGTTGCTAATAGGAGGTACTTGTTTTCTGGAGGGTGTACAAATCTAATGGTGAAAGAATTTTGTTTGATATGGATATTTTGGTACACATCTAATCAAATTGGTACCCCTCTTAGCATCCATGGATAATAATAATTCAATTATAAGAAGTAGGTAAGAGGAGAATATTAGGAAGACTGACTCAACTGAGAAGTCAATAAGAGATTACGAGAGAAATTGGCTCTTGAGTCTTTAGTTAAGCTGTTATTTCCCAAGGAATGCTACCATCGAAATTTTAGATGTTGCAGAAAAATTAAGGATAATATCAGCCTAATAGGGTGTCATTAATGACGAAGCTAGCAGCCTAATACAGTATTGTCTTAAAAAAGGATGATTTCTACATTTCTATCGGATAATTGATTACTTTTCATAAGAGAAAACATGCTTGGGATGGGATGGGATGGGATGGGATGGGACATATTAAGAGGTGGAAACTCTTTTTGGACCACAGTACCATTATCTTTGGGGTCCTTTGCACTTAAACTGAAGTTGGAACTTTGAATTCATTGTTTTAGTAAAATTTTGAGTAGAAATGACTGTAAAGGTTGGATATATTTCTGAGAGGTTAATATGACTCAGGATTTCCAGTGTAATTGTTAGCGCTCTGAATGAGAGACTGGAGCATATTCAGTGCCCATTTCTATTTTTATTTTGAGATGTGGTTTCTTTCAACTTAATTACATCAAAAGGTCAGTATTTAGTATGGTAAATAAAAATACTACATAGACAAACAAATTTTACAGCGGTTGTTCTCTGTTTCTACTAACATCCATAAAATTGCCTCCTACCAAAATAATGTTGTGACTAATTCACATTCAACGACTATTAGCTAATATTAAATTAAGACGGCTTGCAATTTGCGAAGAAGGAAAAAAAATAAACTTAGAATATCATTTAAGGTATACCCATTTCTCAAAAAAATATCATTTAAGGTACACTTGCGGTGTCTTTTACAATGGAGAATAGGTTTTTGGTACATAGGCTGATAGGCAGAGCAGCAGGTGGAAAATCTTTATCAACTTTGGATTGGACCACACATTGCTTTTTAAATGAAATGTTTATATTCTTGCCTTTCCCAAAGTCTTAACTTCATTTTTAAGGAACTGAGTATAGCTTTGAGTAGACATGGTGCGTATGCTCGGATGTCTTCTGTTCGGAGTAAAATACTTTTTACGGAGGTTAAAGCTTTTTTATACGGCAAATGAGCTTCATCTTCAACACTTTGGAATGGATTCCTTTCTCAGATGTTAGAACTTTAGAAGAGGGTTTTGAAGCGCCTATTAATCTGAAGGCTCCCGTTAAATAGAAAGTGTTTAAAATCTGCCTTTTCCCAAATATAAGTTTGCTTAGATTTTCAGGTGAAGACATGAATCTCTAGTCTCTACTGCAACCATTTTAGACATAAATGTATCACTGACGCGATACAATTATACAGATAAGCTGTATCAAAATTCAAAGAGTCCAGTACTAATAAACAGATATAAACACATACATGTGCACAGCAAATCCTCTAAACTGCTAGTAGAAAGATGATTTGGATGACTTGTGATGGTAAGTATACTGTCTGTAAGATACACTATCACTTACCTCAAGATTTTCTGCTAATATACAAAGGCGAAAGCATTGGCAACTTCCGTTCCATTTGGTTGCTTAGCCAGACAACCTAACCTATACATATGGAGTGGGTTTAGAAGGCTGTCATCTCACGGTACTTTCCAATAAGATACATGCTAGTTTTCTTTCTGGGGTTAGTTTTTCTCCATTCCCATGGCTCTTCAGGATCTGAATCTGCCCATAACCCAAGTCCAGCAGCTTTAGCCTCCTTAGCCCACTAATGCAAAACATAAATGTGTGTCAAATAATGTACAACAAAGAGTAAGTTTGAGAAATAAGAACAACTAAAATCAAAATATGGCTTCAAACTCACCCTTCTGAGTGCAGGGCGCTTGTCAAAAGCTGGATAATGCCAAGCGAGCCCTTTCTTGAGCATTACTTCCTGCACCAAGGAAAGGAAAGATGCGAAGAATATGAAACGGATGAGACCATAGAAAGGGGGTTTCTTAGAATGTAAGTAATATAATGGAACTGCTGGCAATAAGGCAGTTGTGCGGTACCTGAGCAAATTGTCCATTGCAATAAACGTCCCCTACAAGTCTACCATATTTGTCCTCCTCGTACACATGAACACTGACACAATTTCCTTTAACAAGCTTTGTAAGTTCTTTCTTCGCCTCTTTTCCAAAGGGCTGTTTGTTCTCTGGTGCATCAATGCCCCTGTTTATTCAATAGTGTGTTAAAAACAACTGCAAATTCATGCAACCACAATCAAATTAAAAATGTTTTACCTCAATCGAATCCGATACATTCTGGCAAGAATTTCCTTTTTGTTTGGACCACGGACGACTCTGTATGTAACAAACAACAAACTGGGTTTTAGCAACTTTTATTGCTGAGGACACAAATTTTAAGATAAGCAAGAACCTGTAACCAGCATCCACAATGGTCTTATGCAGTGCTTTTGCCTTAGGCTTATCTTTGGATGCACGTGCTTTTGATCGTTCTGATACTGCCACTCGAACATCCTCAGGAACACTGATGGTGGCTTCCCTAGGGTCCGCGACATCAACATAAACGGTTAAGCCGTCCCCATCAGGAACAGCATAAGCATCAACCTGGTAATAATTTCCACTTGTCAAACCAAATTGGAAACCTTTTCAAGAGAATACAAAACGAGCTAATTTTGCAATATTTCAAGGAAGAATATCTCACCCGACAAGTATTTAATTCGAATTTCACTCCTTCGGGTCGAGAAGGAGGAGTGACTGTTGCTGCTGCATCAATTCTAGCCCAAGGCGCAGGCAGACACGGAAGACGATAGAATCTCAATAGACCCTTTGACAACAACAAGAATCCCTTATTGTCGTGTCTCAAAGATCAACAACTAAACTAGAACTTGTTACCATCCTAATTTCTACCAACCAATCAAAAAAATAAAATTAACACAGTGGAGTTGTGTATCGCCATTATCGTACCTCTACTTCGGTCACTCCGTGCGGATGCAAGGTTAGAATGACAAGCCTAGATACTTGTCCAGGTGTTTTGGGTGTTGGATTTGCTTCGCTCCATGCCTGCAATAGTTTCTTGTACCTTCACAAACAAATTTCAAGCTTCATTTCACCAATTCATCCCGATTTGATATTCCTAAGTTAGAAAATTAGATTCTTAAAAATGTGGGTGATCAAAGTAATGGTAGTACCAGTTAGCTTGAACTTGCTTTGATGATGCAACATTCTCACTAAGTTTTTCAGGAATCTTCAATCAAAATTCAAGAAATTTCATTGAAATTAGCAAATATAAGTAAAATCAAGAAATTCAAGTAAAAGCTATTGAATTTTTGTATATACCTGAGAAGTGATCCCAAAGACAAGAAGATCATGAGCCAAAGTTGAAACACTAACAGCAGCTGAGGAGACAGAACTACCATAGTTATGATCTGATGAAACTGTTGATGACCCAGAATCTTTAGTTTTTGGAATGAACCAATTCTTGTAAAGAAATCTTGCAGCAATTCCTGCAATCAATACTTGACAGATAGTTGATAACATTCCCATATTGAAACAAGTGAAGAGAGATAAGATTTGTAATTTTACAAGATTTTTGTGAAAATGGAAGAATCTGAGGAAGGAAATGAAATGGGAAGAAAGAGAGTGATAGGGATAAAGTCGTAAAAGTAAAGCAAAATTTTAATATTAGAATAGTACTAGGAAAAATAGTGTTTCTCTTTTTTTAATAAGGATAAAGTCGTAAAAGTAAAGCACCTAGAAATTATTGAGAAGACTTAGAAAGTGAGAAGTTACAAAGTCAAGCAGAAGAGTGAGTCCGAGACTACTTTGAGTAACAGGGAGCTTGAGTAACAAGCTGTTGAAGGTCGAACCAATTTAATGAAGGATAAACCACCTCAGCTCCGTCAAAGTCCAACACCAGTGTTTCGTTTTTCTTCGGTCGGTCCTCCCAACCGTGGCATTGTTTTTCGGCGGTCGGTCCTCCAAACCGTGGCAGCGGTATTTTATTAACTAAATGGCTTGTAAAGCGTGTAATATTTTGTTGTTAACCGACATTTTTTTAGAAAAATAGTTGGTTAAAGCAACCTCTGTGTGTTGTTCAATGTCCAAACTCACTGTTTAATGATTTTACTATTACTGAGAAAATTGGTGGGTCAAAAATCAGGTGAAAATTTTATGTCAGCTTTTTACTAGAAATTATTGAAAATTGGTGCATCTCACAATTTTCACTCAAAATGAATTTACTGATGTCCCAACTCCTAAGACCAAGCACTATGGGAGAGGGCATCTCTTCCCTATCCCTCAAATAAAGGGAAGGGATAGCACAAGGAAGACAACCTCACTATGGTTCCTTCTTTTCCCTTCCCTACATGATACTGCTATGAATAATGGCATACGGCAACTGAGTAGCTGTTTTTTTTTCCCCATTTTTTTTTCCATTAGGATTGTATTTGTCTAGGTAAAAAAAGATATTTTAGAGTAAAAAAACGATATATAATAGGAAATAAAAGATATAATAGGTAAAAAAAAGTTGTAGTAAAAAAAAAGAGTGAAAATGGAAAGTTTCAAGGTAAAACTTTAAAAACCAGATACGAATACTCAGTAGCCGTGTAAAATGCTACGACAACTCAGTAGCCGTATCAAATTCCGTATGGCTACTGAGTAGCCGTAAAGTGTAAAATCATACGGCAACTGAGTAGCCGTGTGATTTCCCTTCCCTACAAGGGATCAGATGTGATCCTCCAAGTAGGGAAAGGTAGGTATATCCCTACACATGTAGAGATATGGGAGACCATAGTGGTTAGGTTTTTGATTTTTTCCCTACATATGAGGGATAGGGTAGAAAAAAGGGGCACCATAGTGCAAGTAACCAAATTGTCATAAAAGGTAGAAAGAAAACAAAGATTTTCATCTTCTCCATTGAAGAAAGTTGTGGCTTTCCCCAAAGCAGTTGATACTGCAGAAGCTCAACTAGTTCTACAGTATCATCCAAATAGCCCTCCACATTTTAATTATACGATCTAGCTTAATTAGTTCTCTTAGATAGTTTACTTTTTTGGAATGTTTTTTTTTTTTTTTTTTCTTCTTCTTCTTCTTCTGTTAAGTTTCTGTTTGGATCCTTTGGAAATCATACATACCATCATTCAAGTATAGATATTAAACAAGATTGAGATAGTTGCAGCAGCTCTTGGGAGTTTTAGTAGCGTTTCACTGAATTTATTTGCAGTTGCAGGAAATCCTACAACCTACACCCAAGTGATCTTACTAATAAATCTAAGACATGATGATGAAATCTTTAAGTTATTTTCATTAAGAACACAAAGAAATTCCAAATACAAACTATGAAAACCCTAACTTGTAAAACAAATCACTTTCTCTCTCCTAAATTCCTTATACCAACTCTCCAAAAAGGTTTTTCTTCTTCTTTACAATGGCTTCATGTCCCTTGTATAGGGTTTACATAGTGGAAGACAGCTAATAAAGCCCCTAATTTCGGATCTGGGAGGGCGTTAAGATCGCCCTGTATAATAATCATCGCGCTAACCCTTATAAATACCGCGCTGATCTTCACATATTTGGTGTGACTTGGTGACGTTATTGCACTCGTCAGCAGAGATATATTGGGCACGTCATATTCGCCTGCTACCAAAATGATCTTTTCGCATTACTATTGTTTGTGCGGTATTTTGCACCCACATTTTGCCTGTTCTCGTATTGGTCTTTCAAGGGAAAGGGCGATAAGAGAAGTATCATTATTCCGCATCAACCTATCTCTTTGTATTCTTCAGAGCTACCGATATTTTTCCGGACTTTCCGCATGATCGTCTGCATGTGTCGACTCGATTATTTACTGATTGACACGTCTCTGATTCCTTCCCTTTTTACTGGTAACCGCCTCTTCCTGTTGGTCTTCTAATAAATGCGCCTTGGGGATAAAATATCTCGAGAAGAGGAATAATATCCTTTATCTATACCTGTACGCCTTCAATTTCCTTTTTTTTACCTTCTTCTCTTTCTTTATCTTTCTTTTTCTACTGCTGATGTTGCCGCTGATTCATCCTTATTCTTTTTTGCTACTATTTCCGATTCATTGTCATCTTCTTTGCTGTTATTTTTGATTCGTTGTCATCGTTACTCTTATCCATCTTTATTCTTCTCTTATTCTTCTGATTTTAAATCTTGATTTTAAATCCTGTGATTGAGCTTTCTGTACCCTCTATTTTCATACTAAAATGGCTCCAAAAGCAGGTCAGAAGCAACTCAAAGAACTTGAAAGACTTAAGGGTGAACTTGGGTCGAAAGGAATCATGCTGACGGTTCCTTCAGTCTCAACTCATGATACAGCACTTGGGCCTGATTGGTTCGCGCTCGAACAATGGAATGATAGAAGAGTTATCATTTCGCTTGGACAACTTTCTGCCGGTCTTCCTATTCCTCTCTACAATCCAGAGATTCCTCTCTTCTATGAACTTTTAGCACACATCAAATTTTAGCGCGGAATATTCCAGTTAAATGGCGATGCTATCAGGATCATGGTGGAGTATTCCCGCCGCGCTACTAGTTTGGAGTCCTCATATATGAAGTATGTGAAAACTCCTCCCAAAAGAGAAGAGTACACAGTGGAGAATTTCTTTAAGCACTATGATGTCGCCCTTGTTGATGACGAGCGTTATCGTTGGGGTATTCGCTTGAGGCGAGCGGATGGTTTTGCTGAGAATGAAAAGATTATGCGAGACGTTGATTTTCATAATAAAATCAATGATTCTGCTCGTTGGTCCAAAGATACAAACTGGATGAAGTATCCTCTCATCATGGAGGGCCCCTACATCGCTGGTAAGAACGCTGATAGATTTGACCGCTCTCCCCCTACTAGATTTGCTGATTTTAAGCCTTGGGTTCTTAACTGGCCTGAGGAAGAAAAAGAGGTATTCTCCTTTTAATTTCGCCCTTGATGTCTCTCCTTTCTCCCTTCATTATACTCATTGATGTTTCTAATTCTATGAATTGGAGAAAAAGAATAAGCTATTAAAGGCGATGGCTTTGCGCTCCAAGGAAGTAAGAAATAATTTTATCTGTTTTTTAACAATATTGTTGCCTCTGTTTCTTATCTAACTTGGAGTGTGTAGGGCGATTCTGAAGATCTTGCTTCTGGATCTAATGATGGATCTCCTTCATCTAAGGGTGACCGTCTTTGTCCAAAGACGAAGGGGAAGAAAATGGTGACGCCTTCAAGTCATGCACCTGAGATTGTTTCAAAGAAGAGGAAAAGAGCTCCAGCTGCCAGCTTGAATACCTTCTCTCATTATGA
The DNA here is from genome assembly GCA_023531105.1 of Papaver atlanticum. NCBI lineage: Eukaryota > Viridiplantae > Streptophyta > Magnoliopsida > Ranunculales > Papaveraceae > Papaver > Papaver atlanticum. The sequence continues at coordinate 6,354 of JAJJMB010018167.1, read as the reverse complement.
CGCTCTACTCCCCTTTAATGGCAATTCGTCTGAATCTCCCATGGAACTTCTCTCTGAAGTCTTCAGTTCTTCTTTGTCAACTGTCAATAATCCCGCGCTTGGTCGAGTATGCGATGTGGTGATTAAGCTTTGTGACGCTCCTTCTTCAAATCATGAGTCTCTTCGTGGGATTGCCTCTGCCTTGAGTCTAGAGTTTCAATTAGCTCTCGAATCCTTGGTAAGTTTCCCTTTTGCGTATCAATCTATGTTAATTTTGTGCTGGTTATTCGCGTTTGTTGCCTGTTCCATGCAGAATTCTCGGTTATCTCATGCTGTGATTTATGATTTACGCGAAAAGATACGCACCCTTGAAGATAATCATCGCGAAAAAATTCGTGATCTAGAGGGCGAAAATCTTAAAGCCAAAGGCGAGCTTTTTGTTTACTCTAGAGAGGTGGTTGAACTTCGCGAAAGGAATACTCTGTTTGTTGGTCAGTGCTTGAGTTTTCCCCTGATTTGAATATTACCGCGTTATTTTTCGTCTTCCTTTAATTACGTGCGTTTGCAGAGGTTTACAATTTAACCGATGAAGCAATCAATTATCCTGTTGAAGATTCTGTTCTTTAAGAACACCTTAACGCCGCCTTGAATGACCCTCCTGCTTAAGACTTAGAGACTTTTGATTTGGACGAGCTCAAATCAAAGTATGAAACTCTTAAATTTAAGCATAGATCCATAATGTCTGTCAATAATAACCTCAAGATCCATCTTCATGAAGCCAAAGGCGAAATTAAGAGTCTAAATGCGAAGAGGAGCGCTCTAATAACTGAAAAGATAAAGCAATTCTTAAGGGTGCTTAGGCTTTAAAGGAATTCCAAGAAGCAATTCTCCTGGTTCAAACTGAGAGAGATCGAGTTATAAGTGAAAATAATGCCTTGATTTCCCGAGAAAATATGATCCGCTCTCGCTTACTTATAGAGAGTAATGATGAATTTGAATGGGCTGTAAGGGTTATTGATAATGCTAGGATAAGTTTGGCTACGTGTGATAGCTTAGAAATAGATCATGCTGATATGGTTAAGGCTATCATTTCTGAAAAAGAAGGTTGTTTTAGCTGGTTCAATCTACATTTTAATGCTGATTTTTTGATTTCGTTCATATGCGATGCTAACTCTTTTGTTCTTTTTTGTAGCCACTGAGAAGGGCCATCTTCAACAAATTGATGATCTTACCAAGGAACCGGAGTCTCTGAAATTGAAGCTTTCTGCTAGGGATTCCAAGTACCTTAGGCTCAAGGAGAAGTTGGTGGTTTCCGTCTCCAACACAAAGAAAACTGCACTTCGCCAGCGCAATCTAAATTTTCGGACTAACGCTAATGAGATCTGCATTAAATATAATCTTCCTTTGTTGAACTTCAATTTTCCTGACGTTCCTGCCTATGTCGAAGAAATAGACATATCTAGCAGTGAGGAGGAGTACGAAGAAGAAGGTGAGAGTGATCAGGAGGTTGAAGAAGGTTCGGGGGGTCGCTCTGTCGGTCAAGAGTCTGGAGAGGATGAAGTATCTTCTCAAAGAAAGTCTGATGGTAACTTGTCTAACATGGAGGGCGAATGTAACCGCACTGACTGAGGGTCTTTCTTGTCTTACTCTTTCTTCTTTCTTGTATAATTTTCATCTTTTGTATATAGTTACTATGCATTGGATAATTATCTGGGCGCTCCCAAACTTGGGGGGCTCTCATTTTCTATGAATGTCCTTTCTTACTTGGTCTCTGTACTATCAATGCTTTTCCCTGCACTTGGTTATTAGTAAAAACAGAACATAATACCATTTTATACTATGATTGACTTAATGTGATTGGTAATAAGATCCGTATAATGTTGTTCAAATAAGGCGAATAACATTCTCTCTCCTAAATTTGTATTCCCATACTTGCCTCTGTTCTTTGCCATTGTGGACTGGGTTATACGGATATATGAGGACATATTCTAAGGCGATCATATCTGTTGAATTAATTTTATCATGCGTAATTATCGCGTTAATAATTTTGGTTAGATTCATACCTATGTTCTGAATTATTCGCCCTTTCTTGACATTTGTCTGCGTCCTTTTTTGTTGATGTGTTCTTCTATTTGTTTGTTTTGTTTTCTGCCTCAATTGTTTTGCCTGTCATTTACTATTTCGCATTTTGTCTTTGGACTTCTTCTCTTTTCTTTATATATTCGACCTTTAATCTTGTTATGATCTCTTCTAGCATTTGGTGATTTCTACATTAGCCTTTAACCTGCAAATTAGTGTTAATAACAATGTCATGGGTCTATGTGTGTTTCTTTTGAGGTCTTATTATGCCCCCCTAAGTAGAGGTCTTATTTTGCCTGCCCTTGTTAATAGGTCTTATCTTTGCCCCAAGGTATTATTTATGTTCGGGCGACGAAATCGCAAGAAGTCATTACTCTTTTAAGTAATGGCCTATTGATTCCGCCTTATCATCTTTTCGTATTATTGTCTCTGCAGGATATATTTATGCGTCAATATGACAAGTCTAGCCCTGTGATATTGACGTCTTTGACACAATTCAGCTCCCTAATGGAGGGTGTCGTCCTTATATTCCCCTTGATTGCCCTTTCAAGGAAGATTACCCCTACCATGTTAGAGTGGGCTCTTGCCATCCAGTGATACCAACAATCAGTTGTTTTAGTGGCCTCTTATCCCTCCGCCGATATGACTTATGATTACGAGACCACTCCCTAATTTTGATTTCTTGAGGACCGAGTGTATCATAGTCATGACTTGCCAAGAATGGCTAGAAACGCTCCAGGCGCGCTTGGCTCAACCGTGTACTGCGGCGCCCTGATCGAGTTTCTACACTCCTTAGGAGAGAACTTATTATCCCGGGCTTTTGACTCAGGAGTCTCTGCTGAATAGGCTTTATATTGCCCCAAACTCTCCACGACTCAGGTTCTGGGATGGTATTGCTTTCCCCTGAGACATGCATTACTAGGTTTTCCCCAATGGTGATGCGCGTTTGGTCTTATCTATTTTTCCTCTTGCATTTACGCGAACTAGGGTACACGCCATCTTTGGATGCCTAGCCTCCCTATTTAGAGGTTTTTACCCTTATTGCCTCCTATTAAGGTCTTAGCATAAGATCTTATTTTTGCCTTTTTCTTCTACTTGTAATTTATCTGGAATATCTGATCATTTGAACAAGAAATCTTTCAATTTTCATTCATATAATGAGTAATACATTGTTGATGCTTTCCTTTTTCATTAGATTCACGTACATTATAACATTCTCCTTGTCATCACACTACCTAAGGGTAGTATTTCTTTAGGTATATTCGATTCCATGGATGTTCAAGTTTCCTTCCCACGTCTCTCCCTTCACTATCCATTAATTCGTATGCTCCATTTCCGACGATTCTCTTTATAATATATGGCTCGTCCCATATTTTCTTAAATTTTCTGTCTCCTCCTTTCTGGTAAGGCGGTATTTCTCGCAACACTAACTCTCCTAGTTGCAATTCCCCTTCTTTGACGTGCTTACTATACTCCCCGGCTAATCTGTCGCAAAAGTTTTCCATATGCTGTGATGCAACCTCTCTATTCTCTTCCAAGTAGTTTGCACGTGATGCATGCGATTGATTCGTTTTTACATTTTTCTTTACAACAGTATTTCTTTCCTCTGTTGGTTCTGATGTTGTCGCCTTAGTGAGATTCTGGTCCATTTCTTCGCCCTTGCTCACAACATCGACCATTAATCTTTCTTTTCTTTTTCCCTCCTTCCAATTTCTTCTTTTAGACCCGCCTGCACATTGAAAACAAGAAACAAAAGATCACTAGATCGGACACGCATTGATATCAATAATGTGATGACTAATTCATAATCAACGACTATTAGCTAAACTAAACTTAAGACAACTTGCAAAGAAGAAGATAAAAATAAATGAACCTAGAAAATCATTTAAGGTACACTCATTTTTCAAAAAAAGAAAAATCATCTTTAAGGTACACTTGTGGTGGTGTCTTTTACAATAGAGAACAGGTTTTTGGTACATATAGACTGATAGGCATAGCAGGTGGAAAGTCTTTATCATTTTTGGATCGGACCACACATTGCCTTTCCAAAGGTTTTAACTTCGTTCTTAAGGAACCGAGTAAAGCTTTGAGTAGATCGTTTACATATGTTCGAGTGCCTTCTATTCGAATCCCAACAAATATTCTCCCGTCCCAAATTAATTGAGTTATTTGGTTTTAAATTTTGTCCCATAAATAGTTGAGTTATTTCACTAATCAATGGAATATCTCTAAAATTATCCTTTTAATTGATTATTGTCCTATAAGAAATATTAATAATTTGATAGTCATATTTATATTCGTCACGTAGATGTTTTAAAATGTTTTTAAACGGTATAAAATTTATGAAAAACCGTGATATAGTTTAAGAGATAAATATTTTTTAAGTTTTACTAGTTATTATCCATAAGGGTATAATTATAAAAAATACTTAAATATACTCATCTTTGCCTTGAAAATTGTGCAAACCACAACTAACTCAATTAATTTGGGACGGAATAAGTATTTCTCACACATGTTTTAAGTATTGTTTATAGGGCAATGGATTCCTTTTCAACAGTTCGTAATGGATTCCTTTCTCAGATGTTAAAAGAGGGATGGAAGCTCCCATTAGTCTGAAGGCTCCCGTTAAGTAAAACTTGGCTTAGATTTTCAGGTGAAGACATGAAATTCTACTGCAACCATCTTAATGCAGTAAAAATATACAGCGATCTGTTACTGTATCAAATTTCAAAGAGTCCGGTACTAAAATACCGATAAATGAAAAACATACATATGCACACCAAATCCTCGAAACTGCTTGAGTAGAAAAGAAGATTTTGACAACTTGTGAAGGCCAGCTCTGTGATGCACTGTCAATTACAACCAAGCTTTTCTGCTACTGCACAAAGGCCAAAGCCATGGCAATGTCCTTTCCATTGGCCTGTCATGCTAGTTTTCTTCTGGGATTGTTTTTTCTCCATTCCCATGGCTTTTCAGGATTCGGAGATGCCCACAATCCAAGCTTAGCAGCTTTAGCCTCCTTCTGCCACTAATGTGAAACATATATGTGTATGTCAGATAATGTACAACTAAGTAAAAAGAAGAGCTAAAATCAAAGATGCCCTGCAACTCACATTTTTTAGTTGAAGGCGTTTGTCAAGGGCTGCATAATGCCATGCAAGCCCTTTCTTGAGCATTACTTCCTGCACAACGGAAAACAAAGATGCAAAGAAGAAGAAAAGGATGAGATTTGAAAGGGGATCTGTTGGAATTTAGCCAATTTAATGAACTAGCAATGAAGCGTTGAACGGAAACTAGCCTGTGCAAATGTTCCATTGCAATAGACATCCCCTACAAGTCTACCATATTTGTCCTTCCCGTACACATGAACACTCACACAATTTCCTTTAACAAGCTTTGTAAGTTCTTCCTTCGCCTCTTTTCCGAAGGGCTGTTTGTTCTCTGGTGCATCAATGCCCCTGTTTATTCAATAGTGTGTTAAAAACAACTGCAAATTCATGCAACCACAATCAAATCAAAAATGTTTTACCTCAATCGAATCTGATACATTCTGGCAAGAATTTCCTTTTTGTTTGGACCACGTACGACTCTGTATGCAACAAACAACAAACTGGGTTTTAGCAACTTTTATTGCTGAGGAAACAAATTTTAAGATAAGCAAGAACCTGTATCCAGCATCCACAATGGTCTTATGCAGTGCTTTTTCCTTCCGCTTATCTTTGGATGCACGTGCTTTTGATCGTTCTGATACTGCAACTCGAACATCCTCAGGAACACTGATGGTGGCTTCCCTAGGATCCGCGACATCAACATTAACGGTTAAGCCGTCCCCATCAGGAACAGCATAAGCATCAACCTGGTAGTAATTTAATTCCAGTTGTGAAACCAAACTTGAAATTGTTTCAATTAGAATAGATAAAGAACTGGTTTTGCAATCATTTTAAAAAACAGCATTATCTAACCGGAAATGTGTGTAACTCGAATTCAACTCCTTCGGGAAGAGGAGGAGGAAAGACTTCTTCTGCTGGAATGTCAATCTGATGCTCATGCAGAACCGGAAGACCATAGAATTTCAACAGACCCTTAAACAAAAACAAAAATAAAAGCCCCTTAGTCTAGTTAATTAGTAGTTTAGCGCTACAACAACAACAACAAAAAACTGAATTTTACATGCCTTTCATCGAAACTCATTAATTGACATCCTATTTAAACCAAACACTGATCGCGAAATCACAAATTCTAGCAGTGTATGTCCAGTAATGTATATACCTCAACATCAGCCTTTTGGTTTTTGTG
>JAJJMB010018160.1:7467-51407 GCA_023531105.1 Papaver atlanticum | reverse complement strand
ATTTGATACGGATTAAAGGATTAAAAGTCGAAAACTGGAAGCTGAACACCGTGCAAATGATGTAATGGACCGTCGCAAGTAGTTCACCTTATCCCTCTACTTTATTTAATGCAGCAGTTCACAGTTTTGACTGGTCAAAGATTCTGGTCAAGCGATATTAAACAACAATTGTTGATGGATTGACAATTTCCTCATACCATGATACCAATGTAGTCACAAGACGCATAACATGCCATGGCCTTCTTTTTTAATCGGAATAGAAGAAGAAGTCTATAAATATGGAACAACATTATCTAACCTTTCACAGAAAACCCAACGGATTCCAACACCAAAAAAGAGAGGCTTAAGCAAAATGGCTCGTCATTATCTAATTTCCATTATATCTTCTCTGCTAATAGCCTTATTAGTAACCTTAGAAGGAACTTATGCAGTTACTTATGAAGTTAAAGACAAGGCTGGTGGACCCCGTTTCAGAAACCAAATCGGTGTCAAATACAGCAAAAGTATCTTACAAAAAGCCTCAGAGTTTAACTGGAGAGTCTTCAAACAATCCCCTTCCCAGAGGAAAAATGTGAACACTCTTAAATTGTTTGTGGAGAACATGGATGGCGTTGCATATGCTAGCAACGGTGAGATACATGTCAGTGCTAAGTACTTATCTGGTTACAATGGGGACGTAAAAAGAGAGTTCACTGGTGTTATTTATCATGAGGCTACGCACATTTGGCAATGGAATGGAAACGGTAATGCTCCAGGAGGTTTGATTGAAGGGATTGCTGATTATGTTAGGTTGAAGGCTAAATATGCACCATCTCACTGGGTTAAACCTGGTGGTGGTGATAGATGGGACCAAGGTTACGACGTGACCGCCAGGTTTTTGGAATACTGTAACAGTCTTAGAAATGGATTTGTTGCGGACCTTAACAGAAAGATGAAGAATGGCTACAGCGATAGATTCTTTGTCGATTTGTTGGGAAAAAATGTTAATCAGTTGTGGAGGGATTATAAGAAAAAGTATCGCAAATGATTATGTAAAATTCCATACTAATGGATGAAAAATAATTTGGTACGATAATAATGTAAGAAGAAATCTATGATCAATGAATAAATGAAATATATATCATTATAAATAAAACAAGAAACATTCTAATTTTTCTCTGTGAGTTCTCTTCAAATTTGTAACTCGTAAGACTAACCCATATTAGCACAATGGATTTACCCTGCATTTGAGCTTGATTATGAATCATTGTGCAAAGGATACTGTAGGAGCAATGCTGCAAGTGTGGGGCCAATCATCTCAATCCACAGTCATTCAAATTCGGGCTTGCCCTAGAATATAGTCTATGAGCTTGTGACATGATGTATCATTATGCAAATTGCAAAAGGATTTAGTGGGTGTCGGTGCAAATGGTGCAAGTGTCCTGCCAATCATTGTAATAACATTTAAATTGTATGGACCAGTCCACAACTGCACATTGAAACCTATGTGAAGTTAATTCAAGGCTTTAGCCTTTAGGCACCAATATGAGCATATGCCGACTATCTTCTCATAGTGGTTGAAGGAATCAATGCAATTACCAATTGGGACCGTACGTCGAAGACTCCACAAACACACTAGTACTTTTTGAAAGTTTATGTGGAGTATCAAGTTAAAAGATAAGATCAAATTCAAGAACTCTTTTCTATAAATAGATAGGAATCTCAACAATCTTCCACTACCAAAAACACACTCTTCAAACTCCAAGCAAACCCAAGAGATATGGCTCATTTCAAGATGCATTTGGTTCTATTTTGTCTAGTAATACTTTCAGTTACCTTACAAGTAACTCGAGCAGCAGTCCAATATGAAGTAACTAACAATGCAACCGGAACACCAGGAGGTGACCGCTTCACTAGGGAGATAGGTGTCGACTACAGCAAACAAACTTTAGCATCAGCTTCATCGTTCATTTGGAGAATCTTTAATCAATCCACTGAAGCAGACAGGAAAAATGTACAAAGTATTAAAATGTTTGTGAGACCGATAAGCCCTGTTGCATATGCTACTAGCACTAATGAGATTCATGTGAATTCGGATTATATTGCTCGTTATTCAGGTGATGTCAAAACGGAGATCACCGGGGTACTATACCATGAAGCCACTCATATATGGCAGTGGAGCGTAAATGCCAACGGAGGTTTGATTGAAGGGATTGCTGATTTTGTTAGGTTGAAAGCAAATTATGCACCATCACATTGGGTGAAACCAGGTGCGGGTAACAAATGGGATCAGGGTTATGATGTTACGGCTCGTTTCTTGGACTACTGTAACAGTCTTAGGAGTGGGTTTGTTGCAGATTTGAATAAGAAGATGAGGACTGGTTATAGTGATAATTACTTCTTTGAATTGCTCGGGAAAACGGTCGATCAACTCTGGAGTGATTATAAGGCCAAGTACCCCCAGTAACTGTCGATTAAATGTGAAGTACCAAGTGCAACTGCAGTATTAATATTGCAAGAAATAAAAGCCGAGTACTCCTTTATGTGTTTTCCTTGTATCTGCTGTTAACTTTTGTTCATGCCTGCAATAAATTCATAACAACTAATATTTCTCTAACTAGATATAAAATTCAAGGTGGATTAACTTGTTACAAAATTGTAGACAAGATACGAACATCCTCATCATATCAAGAAGCGCCCACTGTCCTGTGGGTGTTAAGAGTCAAGACTCCATTAAGTGAAATGGCCAGAACAGTTATTGGTACAGACTTTATAAGAGTTCTTTGTCCTTGGTTGTTAGGCCTTTCCTGTTTCAAATACTAGTGCAGGTCGTGATGCAGTGCAGGATAATCCGGCAGAAGTGGTGTAGGTTAAGGAATACTGTTTAAGTTGGTGTACACGCTTATCTTTCTCAAAACCTGGATAGAATATTGCATATTCATTTGTATTATACCGCTAATAGAAACGGCTTTCTGTGGAAGAACTTAAAATTTTAACTCTTTTTTCCCATCGATTTTGTTAATTCTTTTTTCTCAGGTTGATCAGGAGTATAAACGATAGAAAATACGCCATGTTGCCACCAAATGGCTTTCCTATGGCATACTTGGTATGTTTTCTATCGTTTATCTTCTTGCCGTCTTGTCTCGGACATTCATATGCCAGCTAGTTGTTGGAAGGAGTCAATGCACAAATTAAACACGCTAACAATATTCAAAGTCCTTCCGATCAAAATATATTCAAAGTCTTTGGATGCTGTGTGACCAGATCAAAGTCTTTGTAGATTAAAGATACGTATCATTTAAGGAAATTTTTTCTATAAATGGATGGAGTTAGAACAAACTTTTAACAACCAAACAAAACAAGAGAAAAAACATTCTTCTAGCAAATTCAACAGATATGGCTCACAACAAGTTGCACTGGGTACTATCCTGTATGGTAACACTTGCCATGGTTACTTTACAAGTAACTCAAGCAGTCCAGTATGAAGCAACTAACAATGTCCCCGGAACAACCGGGGGAAACCGTTTTGACAATGAAATTGGTGTCGACTACAGCAAACAAACTTTAGCATCAGCTTCATCGTTCATTTGGAGAATCTTTAATCAATCCACTGAAGCAGACAGGAAAAATGTACAAAGTATTAAAATGTTTGTGAGACCGATAAGCCCTGTGGCATATGCTAGCGGCAATGAGATTCATGTGAATTCAGATTATATTGCTAGTTATTCAGGTGATGTCAAGAGAGAGATCACCGGGGTACTATACCATGAAGCCACTCACATATGGCAATGGAGCGTTAATGCAAACGGAGGTTTGATTGAAGGGATTGCTGATTTTGTTAGACTAAAAGCTAACTACGCACCATCTCATTGGGTGAAACCAGGTGCTGGTGACAGATGGGATCAGGGTTATGATGTTACAGCTCATTTCTTGGACTACTGTAACAGTCTTAGTAATGGGTTTGTTGCAGAACTGAATAAGAAGATGAGGATTGGTTATAGCGACAATTTTTTCTTTGAATTGCTTGGAAAAACAGTTGACCAACTCTGGACTGATTACAAGGCAAAGTACGCCCAGTAAATCAGTAACTATATATTACTTTAAAAGGACTGGTGCATTGCAATAGTAGCTGCAGTATTAATATTACAGTATGAAATAAAAGTGGGAACTACAGCATCATATTGCTGTTCTGGTATTTGAGCTAAATAATTTTATTGAAATGAAATCTTTCCAATTCCTTATGTTTATTCTTGTGTCCATGGTTAAATCCTATCCACCTGCTGCCATCCTCCTCACATCAGGAACCTGTGGCATGTGCAAAGAGTCATCCACTGATAATGATCCAGATACTACTGCTAAGTTTGTGAAGTACCTGAAACTGTTAGCTACAGTCCAGACTTGATAACGTTTTCTTTGTCTAGCCTTAGAGTAACCTCACGCCAAAACCAACTTTTCAATTCACTAAAAAGACAAAACAAAAGATTTCAATTTAGAAAAATAAAAACTTTTCAGTTCCTGGATTTGGGTTTTTGCCCGGTTTTGGGTTTAGATCCTGATCAAGTGGCGTATGCGTGAGCACCCAAGGCTAAAAAACTTGGTAGTTCCTTGCGGGCAAGGTTTTCTGTTCATACATGCAACAAGTATGTGCCTATGTGGTTATCATCTACTGGTGATAATCCTTCAGGATTGTTTTCCACCAAAATGAAAGAGAGGAAGAAAATCCTATATATACTAGTTCTGCTGTCAGTACCCACAGCATGCTTATAACTCTCCTGAAATTCAAAATAAAGCAGCAAACATTGGCCAAACATGGCCTATCAAAATCTGATATTCATGTTTCTGTCTTCTCTAGTATTAATCTCAGTTACAAGCACTGGAATAACTTGTGCACTGGAATTTGTTGTGAGCAACGAAGCGGTAGGAACACCAGGTGGAACAAAGTTTGATACAGAAGTTGGTGTGGAATACTGTCGTCAGACACTTGAAAAGGCTACGAATTTCATTTGGCAAATCTTTGGACAATCCAATGAAGCCGATAGGAAAAACGTTCAGAGTATTAGCATGTTAGTGAAACCCTTTGATGGAATGGCATCCCACACTGGTGACGAGATTCAAGTGAGTGCAGATTACATCAGTGGTTTCTCTGGCGGAGATATAAAAACTGAGATCACTGGGATAATCTACCATGAACTGACGCATGTCTGGCAGTGGGATGGGACTCCAGGACCACGAGCACCACAGGACTTACTCGAAGGAATTGCTGACTATGTTAGGTTGAAGGCAAACCTTCCAGGACCATACTGGGAAAAACGTGGTAGTGGTAATCGTTGGGGTGAACGGTCTGACGTAACTGCATACTTTCTAGATCACTGCGAGAGTCTTAAAGGTGGTTTCGTAGCGGAACTCAATAAAAGGATGAAAACTGGTTACGATGACAAATATTTTGGGGAAATCCGCTGATGAAGTGTTTAAGGACTACAAAGCTAAGTTTCATTCTTGATTCCTCTAAGTTTCTGCTGTTGGTATCTATACTTAGAATGGCGATTCTCAGCTACTGTGTTCCAAGTATGAAATGATGAAAATAAAACAGGGATAGCTTTTGCCTCTCTTAAATGTAATAGCATTAGCAGATTTATGAATCCATTAATTGGATATGTAACATCTTGAATGTGTTTCAAGAAAAGGAAAATAAAACCAAATCTTATATGGGAATGGGACAAGTGTCTGCCATATGATGTTGTATGAAGTGTGGCCACCTATGCCCACAGTGAATAATTGGTCATATGGCTTGATGAATGGCTAACCCTCCTGACATGCTTTGGAGAATCTGGATGATCCCAGAAAAAGGCTTATAGTTCTGCATGGAGTTGCTGGGAAGAACCCTTGATCAACTGTGGAGTGACTACAAGTCTTTAACTATGGGAATTGAGTTTATACACACTTGCTAATAGTGGAAATAAAATGATTAATATTTGGTGAAAATCAAAAGTTACAATACATAAAAGGGGGAGAATACCTGACTTGAGGTGTAACCAAATTAAGACTGTAACAAATTATCTTCTTTCTTCTTCTTTTTTCGAAAATGGAAATTTCATTAAAAAGGAAAAAGAAAACTAAAGCGAAGGAAGAGCCAAGCTTTTGAACTGTAGGAGCAGTACACGAGAAGAGAGATATTAGAGAAGCTAAAACACACAAAAAACAAAATCAAAAACTTCAGAAAGTTCCCAAAGGAATAGGTAATCCCAACTGAAGACCCAAGAAACAAAGGGTGAGCTAATCATCCATGAGAATATAGTTTCCTTAACTTTCAATGCAGTGTCTACTGTAATGAAATATCATGAAGGAACTTTCTTAATGGCCAAAACAACTTCGCTAATACTCTGGAATCCGCGCCTTTTCTTTAAAAGCTTCTTTGCAAAGTCAAGAGCTTGACGCTCACAGCCAGCCCGTACGCTAGCATCTTGAATTGATTCAAAGTCCTCGACATGTGCAACACCCACGATTCTCCTGCAAAGTGCAAAACATGATATAAGAGAGCAGTTGATATTGGGGCTAAGAATGTGATCCAACGAGGAAGGGTTTTCAACATTCACGATTAGATTAAGGAGGTATAACAGCAACCTAAAAACTGACAAGATGCCCAATTGCATTGTGTTGTTACCTTATCATTTTGGCAGCACCAAATCCAAGACTGTCATGGAATAAAGCTTTCACGTACTTTTCCTGAGCGCGAGAAAAGACCGTATCTTTATATATAGATGAAAGATATGCCTCACCTAACCCATCCTTGTTTTCAACCCAAAGTGACGTGAACTTCTTTTCAAAAAGTTTCCAAGTGTCTTCTATCGTCTTCAAGATCCACTGTTTATATGCCTACAAAAAGTTTCCACTCTTTAGACATTTCATAAAATCAAATACGATGCTTTTACGGATGAAGCTACAAAAAGTCCAACATAAAAATATAACCCGGTGGTTTACAAGTTCAAAGCTATAGTCCTGACAAGCCAGAGTTACAGACTAAGCCCAACAGATATGATAAGTGATCAGGATGGATACCTTGCGATCATTGGCCGCATCAGCATGTCCATCTTGTGAAAAGTATGCCAAAATCAAGTTTCCAAGGAAGGCTCCAATGTCAAATCCCATTGGTCCATAAACTGCGAATTCTGGATCTATAACCTGAGTGGAATCTTGAGTCGCCATGACAGAACCAGTGTGGAGATCTCCATGTATTAAGGCTTGTGCTTGTTCACAGAACCTGCAGTTCATGCGATAATCATTAATGCAAAACGATTTGAATATCCAATATATCATAAGAAGATGTCTTGTTAGATAGCAGAATTCTAACGAACTACGAAAAGAAACAGGATCAAGATATAGAATAGTACTTCGCTTTCAGCTCAGCAACTTCAAGCTTCAATTCATCATCCTCCCGTACAGCGAGAGCATCATTATCGAGATAAGGAGAAGTACAGCGATTGTATTCAGACTCTTTGTAAGGGTCAGAGAAAACAACTTGCTCAGTGAGCCTACATAACTCCAAATTTCCACAGTATTTAGCCACTGCAACAAACAAACAAACAAACACATCAACTAGAGATAATCTGCATCACCGGTGTTGTAGAGTATAATAAATTTGCAATCCATAAACCAAAAAGACCACATAGGCAATCTAATTAAGCACCATTATTTACCTTCTTGTCTGTGCACGGTGGTAGTATTGTACAAAAGGGATGTATGGAAAAGAGTTCTTGACATATATTCTGCCATATGCTCAGCAAGCAACGGATATTCAATTCCAGCAATCAAACCTTTCCGCAAAATGATATGTGGAGGCGCCAAGTAACGCATACCAATCAAGGACATAACCCGATCAAAATGATAAACCTCCGGAACATGATTCGGGCACCAACTACCATGTTTTTGTAAAGTTATAGCCTCGAAATAAGCCCTCTCTTTTGACATTGGCCATGATTCTCCTATGCAACGAATATATGGAAGTGCCTGCTCACTCAAATACAGTTTCAACTCTTAACAGTAGCTTAAATTTTTCAACCCCTTAAAAATTTCTTCCACACTCTATACTCAAATCCCATTTCAAAATTGAGTGAACTAGGGCAAATTTTTGTTCTGTAAATTCCTAATCAAATTAAGAAATGAAAATCAACAAATGAGTTCAGAACATACCTGTTTGATTACTAGTGAACCAGAAGAAGTAGTAACGATATACACAAAATTGAGATTCCCATCACCAACTTCTTTGATTTGTAAATTCTCAAGGTTTCCAAGTTGGGAACAAAGAGATGGTGTAGCTTTTATGTATTCCACTAAAGTGTTTTCGTTTAACGCCCTAAACCCTTCTGCTGCCATTTGTGAGTGTGATGAAGAAATGGAAATCTGATTGAGAAACAAAACCAGGGTGTAGAGAAGATAAATCAAAGACTGTAAGATCAGAACAGCATGTTTAACGTTGGACTTTTAAGTACTAATAAAAGACACAGAATCTTGAGAACACTATTAATCAAGACTGAAGGGCACCAGGTAAGACTTATTATATACATTGAATCTGGCCCTTTAAACTCAAAGTAGAGGTACACGTGAGAGTCAAGATATTATAAGGCGGCAGGGAAATGTGTGCCATACTTAAAATTTAGAAGCTCATTAGGAGAATTTTAACGACATACTTACAGATATGATGTGTTTACGTTGCACCTAAATCAGAAATCTTGTCTACATCACAAAGAAAACACAGAATGTGTCAACATAATGCTCACTGTTTAGTAACTATTAGGTCCATACATTACTATAAAACAATTGATGAGGAAAGAATTTTGTTTATTGAAAGAAACAGAAAAAAAATCGAAAAGAGAAGGTTATATTAAAGCAAAAACAAGTTTCAAAGTCATTACCAGAAGAACCTGATTACCTGAACTATCTCCCTTTTGTGTTGAGCAACGAAATTATTGAAAGAAAATGTTACAGAAGAATTAGAATTGGCAAAGTTAACTAATAAATATTGAGTAGGTGAAAATGCGAAACAGAAATGGAAAATGCACGATTAGGTTTGTAACTAATCATCATGCATTCTGTTTATTTTTTTTATCCGAACCTGAGTTTAAAAGAGCCTAGCATTTTTAGGGGCCACTCAAAAGGAATTAGGGTCCAACAATAAAACAAAATAGGGTCACCCAAACCTAAATTAAAGCTAGCCCTTATCTCGTGTATTTCGTATTGGCAAAATTGGTCTTCCACAATCGGTAGTAAATTTTGTTACTTTAACCTCCGAATATATTCAATTTTCGAATTTTAGTACTACCATAATCGGTAGTAAATTTAACTTCCGAATGTACATTGGCCCCAAAATGAGATTTTGCCAAAATTTTATAATTTTTCGAACTTTGGTACTACATAATCAGTAGTAAATTTTGTTACTTTAACCTCCGAATATAATCAGTTTTCGAATTTTTGTACTACTATAATCGGTAGTAAATTTAACTTCCGAATGTACATTGGCCCCAAAATGAGATTTTGCCAAAATCCTATAATTTTCGAACTTTGGTACTACCATAATCGGTAGTAAATTGTGTTACTTTAACCTCCGAATATATTCAGTTTTCGAATTTTAGTACTACCATAGTCAGTAGTAAATTTAACTTCCGAATGTATATTGGCCCCAAAATGAGATTTTGCCAAAATCCTATAATTTTTCGAACTTTAGTACTACCATAATCAGTAGTAAATTGTGTTACTTTAACCTCCGAATATATTCATTTTTCGAATTTTAGTACTACCATAATCGGTAGTAAATTTAACTTCCGAATGTACATTGGCCCCAAAATGAGAATTTTCCAAAATCCTTTAATTTTTGAATTTTGGTACTACCATAATCGGTAGTAAATTGTGTTCTTTAACCTCCGAATATATTCAAATTTTAAATTTTGGTACTACCGTAATCGCTAGGAAATTGTGTTAATTTAACTTCCGAATGTACATTGGCCCAAAATGAGATTTTGCCAAAATTCTTTAATTTTTGAACTTTGGTACTACCATAATCGGTAGAAATTGTGTTAATAAATGATGCTCATTATCTACCGATTGTGTTCATGGCCTCAAATTCAAATTTTTAAAACTTAATAAATTTTGAAATTTTCTACTTTCCCAATCGGTAGTTAATGGTGTTCATTATCTACCGATTGTGCTTAATTTTTAGTTCAGAAGAGTTAAATTTTTGAATCAAGAATAATCGATAGATAACAATCAATTTACCTACCGATTATGGTTGATGTTCTTCATTTACAGTAGCAGAAACATAATCGGTAGATAAAATAGATAGTTATCTACCGATTATGTTTCTGCTAATGTAAATTCTAGAAATTTAGGATCAAATTTTTGATTTTAAGCAATCAAATCCTAATTTTGGATCACAACTACTATCATCTATCCATTTTGTTTGTTTAACGCTTGTTGTTTTTTTTTTGATGTTATAAGTTTCAACTTTAAGGTTAATGAATTTTGGGTTTTAATTTTAAACAATCAATCATAAAATTTGTTTGATCGATGATCTTTGGTTTCAATCAAAATTAAAACGATGGAAAAAAAAAATCAATGAGTAGAAAAGAGATGAAGAAGAGGAATGATATGATTATGAAAATAAAGGATATATGTTTAGATTTAGTATAAAGATGAAGGACAATATAGACATTTTCTGTTTTTAGGATACCCCATAGCCACCTTCATTGGATGGGAATAAAAAGGTGGCCCCTAATTCCTTTCGGGTGGCCCCTAAAAATGTTAGGTAAAAAAGATCATCTGAAAATTTTGGGACAACAGAATTTTTTATTGTTATGTATCAAAAGGAACAAAAATATGCTAAGAAAAACTCAAAAAGTTTAACCATTGATGACGCTAATATTTGCAGTGAGGATTTAATCCAATGGCTTTTGTGGAATTTTGTCAAAAAATGTGATCCATATTTGGTATTTAAATCGTGAATCGTATCATGATTTTTCATTTCTAAGAATCGAATATGTTGAATCAAATTCATTATTAATTTTTATACTCTCTTCGTTTCTGTAAGCTCACGTGGGATTTTTAGGACATGTTAAGAAAATTTTAATAATTTCCAATGTTTTTTTAACAATAATTTTTGAAATATCCAAATTTATTACATAAATAAATGTAAAAATAGACATTTTCACGTTCATAAATGGGACGTTACTAGGGTCTAATTATTTGATTGGATTATACTTGTAATATACTCCCTCCGTTTCTAAAAAATAGGTTATAATGATTAGTTCTCTCTGATATCAAATCAATGGGGCACTTCTCTCTCCATCTTCTCTCTAATATCAAATCAATGGGGTCATGGATAAACTAGGAAAAACTTTGAAAAAGTGGCTATAATGATTAGTTCTCTTAATCCTTACAAACCAAACAAGCCTATTTTTTAGAAACGGAGGGAGTATATATAACACAACAGCAACAGAAAGCCCAGTCCAGTGGATTGGAGCACCACCTATTTTCTTCCGGTCACGAAAGAAAGTTTACACTTACTATTTGCGATATAAAAAAACGCATGAGCAAAATGGGGTTTTGGGGTTTGAAAAGGCCCTAGATAGAGTCCGGCTATGTGCGATCGCACTGTCGCATCGCCTCAGGCCCGGCTTTACTGGCCAGTTTGGTAACTCTGGGTCTCAAGCCATGTCTGATTCAATTCCAGGATATTTGGAAGAATGAGCTCACATGTTAAAGGTTTGACGACATGATTACCAAATCTAACCTAAGATAGTGGGATATTGGGAGCATATTAAACATTTCATTTTATATTATTCCTAATTTGAAAGTTGCATTTTTCGTCCATGTTTAGGCTCAAAGCTTCTTATATGAATGATTCTTTTATACTTATGAGTTTACGATATAAAAAAATTAAAAGTTGTTAGGTATAGTGTTTACCTCTAGCACTTATCACAGGATTTTTTTTATTTTCTGCGTCGTGCATGTATGGTCATAAATAATCCTAGTGTTAGAGCATTGTTCGATCGAACTCACAAGTGTTGTTATCTCAAGCTTGTTGTCAAATTTAGTTATCAAAACTATATCTTGATTTCTAGTCTACAATTAGTTAAGTCTCGAATTAGGATAGAAATGTAGTTGAGAAACGGACATCACGGTAGTCATCATTGCATTCTACCCTTTGAAAGCGAAGATCAACCGAAGCTTTTGGAGAACTTCTTCAACAAATGGTAAGTGAAGACTGAACCACCTATTTCTCAAGTTATATTCACCTTTCTATATATGAAACGTTGTCGTGTAACTAATTAGACTATCATAAGTGATGGGATTTTAATTTTACCGCAAGTATACGGCTATAGATAAGATAGTATATAAAAGGGATCGTTCCACTGGGACTAATAAATTGCTACTTTCGGTTTATAATAAAATTATGGGCTAAAAAGATAAATAAGAAATATTAATTAACACTAATAAAATATAAATAAAGAAGAAAATAAGAGAAAGACCAGGGTTTCAGATTCCACTAGTTAATCATAAGAAACATTCAAGTAATCTCTAAAGATATTCATATTATAACTCAAGACAATATCGAACCCAATCTCATGTCTCGGAAAATGTTGCAATTAAAATAAATATACAACTTTTGTTGTAAACCCAAAATGGTATAATTTCCTTCGCTTATAAAATATCAATAGCCGAAGACTATCCAAAATGGTTAAAGAACAAAGCTTTTTAGAAGAAAAATTAATAAAACAATTTAATCCAAAAGAATATTTTATTAGATAATACCTGAGTGTCTTACATATTAGAATTGACTTCCTCCTCCGCCCTAGCGGAGAATTTACTCCATTATTACAAAAGAGAAATTAAAAGAATTAAAACTTTATTATTTTGCTCAGACTCCGGACCCCCCTTTTCCTTGTATCCACGGCGTATTTATAGCTTTCAAAGGAAACCACTTTCCTTTTTTATTTACCACTAGCTACCACATCATCGCCCAATGAGAATGCGCCACATGTCATGACAATGAAAAATCCTCCAATAAGAATGTGCCACGCATCAATTTATATAATTCTCATGCAGTTACAATTTTCTTTATTTGGGAATTATTTATTCTTTATTAACTCCAACCATAAAGAATAGTATTCTTTCCATACTCTTCATATATTTAATTCCCACCAATTACTCCATGTAGATTTCTTACTTAACACTTTTATTTTCTTCATCATTGAATAAAAGATTGCCTCATTTTCCTTTCCATAGGTGAGAGATATTATATTAATCCTCCAAATCTTGTAGTCAAGACAAATTATATTTTCCAAATATGAGAATTATTCCCATTGTATAATGTTGCCACTAGTGGACCCCAAAGATATGTTGCTATTTTGAGAATTAACTCCAATTCCAACCGCTCATCCGAGGCATTTGAATTTTCATCCATTTTACGGGCAAAGTATCGTATTTTAGTGCAACCGAGCTTTATTTATTAAATTCTGCAAATTCAAATAAAATTATTAGTATCTACAAAATAAAGAACTAATAAATATAAATTTGAGTAATAAATATGTAAGAATTAAGCACTTATCAATAAGCATATCAAGTTAAGGAACTTATCGAAATATATATGACTAAGCTTAATGAACATTTTTTCATACTTGATGAATTTTGGTTAAGAACAATTTATTGTTCGCAACTAAAATTATGATTCAAGATTATCATTCGAAAATAGTCTGGAACAATGATATGTGTCATTGATGTTGTTTGGGAATGTTTCGAATCGATCTAGAGAGAAATATAGAACTACTGAAAACCTGGATACAGAACAGTATACATACCAGTTTCACAAACTGGGAAAACTGTTATAGGTCCGGAGCCATATTACATGTACCCAGTACACGTACCGGCGTAGCTATAGTTCGTCAGTGACTTAGTGGTATGCATACCCGGTATTCATACCACAAAAAATTAGTGAACTCGTGAACCCGGAACGGTACTTAAACTAGTACGCGTACTGAAAACGATCTGTCGGTTTTGGAACTGGTGTGATATCCATACCCGGTGCACATACCGGAAAAGTTCTGTAAGTTCTGGAACTCTAATTTGTCTTAAGGGTACACATACTCGGTACATGTACCATGACAAATATGTTCACAAACTAGGTTTAAGTATATGTACTTGCCCTGTCGAATAATTTTAGCTGCACATAAAATTATTTATGTGAGATAAGTAGCATTTGAATAAATATTTAAGAACACTATATATACATGATTGATCACATTATAACTTATGATTGTGATTCAAACTTTAAATTCTTAAGTGTTTGTGAAAATGATTAAGCTTATAGTTTAGTTGGCTAGTTTAGGCTAACCATTCATGAAAGTTGTCTTTGTACACGGTTCGGTTACGGTTCATCCTAACCAGAGTGTACATCTTGTTATGTTAATTAGATTCAAAGATTCATCTAATGGTGGATATAGTTTGTTTGGTTCCAAAGATATCTTAGCTTAAACCTAAAGCAACCTATGCTTTAGAAGTCTATAAAAGGGGAACCTCAAACAACTAGATCTTTGAATCCCGACACTACTTCTTGTGTGTCCTAGTTGTAAACTAGAGTCGTTCTCTTCCTAAAACCCTTTTAGGGTTTAGCGACTAAGAAGACTTCATAGGGATTCGTGAAGCCAGGTCCAGCTATTCTTTATCTTGATAGCTCGAGTGTCCTGATATTCATTGATTGTTGAGCTTTCTCTATAAATCAAGATAGATATAAATTATCAAAGTTCTCTTCATCTCAGACTTTTTTGATTCCACAAGTTTAATACTTATGAGGTGAATAATAATCTAGGCTGCTCTTCGGGAAGCATAAGTCCGGATTTTGAGGTTAGCTAGACTTTGTCGA
Organism: Papaver atlanticum; assembly: GCA_023531105.1. NCBI lineage: Eukaryota > Viridiplantae > Streptophyta > Magnoliopsida > Ranunculales > Papaveraceae > Papaver > Papaver atlanticum. Next base: position 36,520 of record JAJJMB010018160.1, on the reverse strand, counting down.
TTGTTATCGACTTCCAGTCTTAACTTAATCTACGGTCAAAAAGGAAATCACACATATAGGCTTATCTGTGGGAGGCAGATTGGTTTAAGGTATTCAATTGAGTTGAAGCAACTCTTAGGATGTAAAGGACGTCATCTAACGGAATCATTTGCGCGTAGTCCTGCTGGGATTCAATAGGCATAAGGAACGCGACTGTAACTGAATTGTTGTGAGGGTTTAATTCGGTCTCAACTACATTCCATTCCGAAGTTAATTTGTAGTAGGATAGTGTCTATAGCGGCTTAATACAGTTTGGTGTTCAATCTAGACTAGGTCCCGGGGTTTTTTCTGCATTTGCGGTTTCTTCGTTAACAAAATTTCTGGTGTCTTTGTTATTTCTTTTTCCACATTATATTGATTATCTTTATAATTAAAATATCCCAGGTTGTACGTAAATCAATCAAAGTAGATTATCCATCCTTGTTTGTTGGATACGGATTCAGTTCTGTAAATTTTCTGATTGTGAGAGAAAAAGATATAACTCTGAATATTATTCCTTGATATAGATTCATTAAGTTGAACTCTCGGAATTGTATTTAGGTTTTTTCCATACAGGTTGCCTACGAAAAAGTTGGTAGTGTATTTTGGTACCCGCAGTGTTTTTAATTGGTATCAGGGCAGGAAAACACGTTTAAGACCTAATAAGTCTGTGTTTGAAGAAATCTGACTATATGAACAAGAGTAAAATCTTTGATAAATGTTCCACCAATTTAAAAGAAACTGTTTTTATGGGTTCTATAAAAGATTCTGAATTCTCAAACTCTCATAGAGACGAACATTATGTTCCCCTAAAACAGCTGAATGTTGATAAGTGTTACCCCTATTATCTTACCGATGAGTCTGACTCTTAAGTAGAACGGGAAACATCCAAAGAAAGTTCTGAAATTTTCAAGCGTATAAAATTTCAGTCTTCTGAGGTCATTCGGCTAAAACACAATGTCAATACTCTCATTGGTATTATTTCTGAACATGATTCCAAAACAAGGATTTTTCTTGAAGAACATGCCAAAGTGAAATTGAGAATTCTTTCACTCGAAGCTAAACTTAATGATAATGCCTTGGAGATCGAACGTTTAACGAGTAATAATTCTACTCCACGTTGCGATGGTGAATCCAAAGAAATTACCATGAAAATAGCTTCTATACAAGGTGAGGAGTTAGAAAAAGTAAGAACACTTGTTGTTCATGATATGCCTACAAAATCGCAGTCAGATACCAATAATCAAAGTTCTATTACTTTGACAGAAGATGATCAGTTTAAGTTCTCTGACCAAGAAAAAACTGTGTCTCCGAGGAGGAAAAGTTCTTTACAAGACGAGTATGATAAAACTACCTATTTTGATTTCGTAAAAACTCTGAAAGTGCGCTTCTATTGCAACACTAAAGGACATGTTCAAAGAAATTGTAAACTGAGGTTGGAAAACTATCAGTTTGACCGTCTCCAAAACACCTTGGATTTAATTCTGAATGGTGAAAATACGAGGGTACCCAAATACACCACAATCTTTTATTTATCAACCTATAAGTCCTCTTCCGAATGTGATCGTCTATGGACAAAGTCGAGACATTACGACAATTCGGTTCACACTTCGTGTGATCGTCTATGGATACGAGATCGAGACAATACAACAACAAGGTTACTTGTGTGATTGACTATGGATACAAGATCGAGACAATACGACAACAAAGTGTGTACTTGATAATAGGTTCGGTAATAACCGAAACTATATAGGATCACTATCAAGTATTACGGAGTTAATGTACTTGTGTATTTTACTTAAATTATAATAACAATTATAATGTGGAAAACAAAGTAAAAGACACAACAAGATTTTGTTAACAAGGAAACTGCAAATGCAGAAAACCCCTGGGACCTAGTCCAGTTTTGAATACTCTCAGAATTAAGCCGCTATACAAAATTTAATACCAACTTCATATAGTTGATACCAAGCAGACTACCCCTAGCTACTTAGTTTCCTCAGTATTCCTGCGCCTTCGACTTCTAGAGTCACACACGTGAATAGCAAGTCCTTTGGATCGTATTCCAAACAACAAAGGAAGAATCTGTTTGGTGACCACTCTAATCAATCTTGCTAAAAGATATAGATGAGTCGTTTGACAAAGGCTCTTCCGTTTAATCTAATAAACTCCATTGTCTGGTTAGATCAATCTAACTTTAACTACCGAAATAGTCAAGTATAGATTCGCATTAAATCAATATAAATCTCAAAGAGAAATATAGAGAATGCCGATCTCACACAACTAATCAATCGAATAAATATGATTCTAGTTGGATCCCATCCGATCAAGGTTTGTGCACACAATTCACAAGATACGAAAATTAATAAGAAATATTATTCGTCTTCAAATATTCTTTAATCTTCAATAACCTGCACAACACCACTTGAATCTCTTATGATCAATCACACATAGAATGGAGTTTGTTCACAATGGATTATCATAAGATGTGTTTAGATCTAACAACATTTCTAAAGATCCCGTCGATAATATGATCTAGTTTGCGTGAATCTTATATCAGAAGAGAAGATTCTCAAGAATAAACAAACTAGGTGCAATCAACGTTTCAACAACCGTTAGTCAATCAAATCAAATCGAAAACTAATAACACTGCAATTACCTAGTTTCCCACCAACGGTACTCGTAGAGCTTCTTGATCCCACAGAAGTCTTTAAACGAGCGGTCGTAAGAGATTTCACCTAATTAGGATACTCTCCTCTACGATTAGACGGCTCCACCAGAAACAACAAGTAATGAAGTTTTCCTGGCTCTTAGGATAGTTTGCTAGAAATGCAAACTTAGGTATTTATAGACCAAGGATGTTTGGACACCAAGGAATTTTCAAAACCAAAAATATTCTCAAGATATGCAATGAATGCCCAAATTCAGTTTTCCTAATTCCAATAAATGTTTGTCAAATATTTCCGAAATCTCTCATAGAAAATCTCCAATTAGTAAATGCACATTATTAATTTTTATTCTCTAGAGCTATGCATTAATTTCTGGTAATTAAAGCATATAAAACTAAAAACCTTAATCAAAAGATTCTCAATTTATTTCAGTACTGGATCACCTTGAGTACCAAGGAATATCTTTGAACAATAAATGATAAGAGTTATTGCTCGTGTTCAAAGTATGTTGACATATTTACACGACATATCCTTATTTTGTATTTACATGGATTTGCTTCTTTGAATCGGTTCTACCACACTTCCAAACAAGTTTAGAATTGGTTCTACCAAAATTCCAAGTATACTATATGATCGGTCATACCAAGTCACAATGGTTAGTTGTGATCGGTCCTACCAAGTCACACACATGGGTTAAGATCGGTTATACCAATCACTAGGATCGGTTCTACCTAAACATGGTACCTACTTGTGATCGGGCAAACCAATCACTAGGATCGGTCATACTAATTACAAGGATTGGTTCCGTCTACACATGGTATCTACTTGTGATAGGTCATACCAATTACAAAGGATCAGTTACACACTCTTATGATTGGTCACACCAATTACAAGAATCAGTCACACCAATTACAAGGATCGATCATACCATCTCATGGTGATTACCTAGGATCCTTTACACCAATTACCAGAACCGGTCATACCAATCATAAGTCTAGGTATTATGATCGGTTATACCAAGATACATAACCCGAGTTAAGATCGGTTCTACCAACTTACACATATTGGTCATCCAAAGAATATGCAATGAATAGCCGGACCAATATACCTATTGATTTCCTTTTCGGTTCATGAAATAAGTTCACGAACATACTTCCTTTAAAAAAATGTAAAACATTGTTTCCTAGGATGAAATCTTCACCATAACCCATACACATAATGATAAAACTATATACAAGATTATGTCGATGTCATATCTACGAAGTTCAAAAGATAAGTGTTATACTTCGTAATATAATTACTTAATACTATGACCATACTATTATGATCATGTCTATCCACTAGAGTATTATATACAATATATACAGCTTCGCATGTTATGTTTTCAATATAGCACGACTTAAAAGATACGTTAGGAATGAAACAACTTCAAGTCAATATTACTAACCTCAAGTGGAAGAATGATGTCGTCGTTGTAGTTTGTTACTTCTTCTCATTCTTCAAGTCTTCAGAGTAATACTTATATGTCTCAACATTCCTATACTTTCTAGTCTAACCTATACTAAGTTGATTATAGTATTTAATCAAGCGACTTTAGATGAGTTTTGATACTAAAATATGACAACCAAACTTTTTTAGAGCACTGCTCGGTCGAACTCGCAAGCGTTGCTATCTCAACCTTGTTTGTCAAGTTTAGTTGCCAAAACTATAAGTCTTGATTTCTAGTCTACTTATAGCTAAGTCTCGAATTAGGATAGTAAGTGTAGTTGAGCCTTAGACTCCACGGCGTTTATTGAATGAAGACGAAGAACTACTCAAGGGAACTTGTGGAACTTCATCAACAAAAGGTATGTGAAGACTTGAACTTATCTATCACTCAAAAGTCTATCTATTCTATCTCCTATTTGAGACAAAAGTCGTATTGCTATATAGACTTCAATTATACACATTTGCTATTTCGAGCTGAGTTTATCTCGCTTATCTATTTCTCGAAATATGTGTTGGTAAGCTTTCACTTTAGCCAAGTTCATCTTTACTCGTGACGAAAGTCATAGTTTGTGAAAAACAACTATTTTAACATCCTCTAAGAAAGTTTCAATGATTGAAATGAGAGTTTAGAACAAGTAACCATGTTTGGATATAAACATAGTGTGTTCTCACATTTGTGTAAAAGTCCAAAACCGGGAACCCAAAGTATGCGTACCCGTACGCGTACTGGCGGTTATTGGAAATCCGGGTAAGTATGCATACCCGTACGCATACTGGCGGAAGTTTCACGTCCGTGAATTTCTGATGGAGTTTGGAAGTGAAAAAAAAACTCAATCCAGTTACTTAAGTGCGCGTACCCGTTTGCATACTTAAGTAGGTTACTCTCTAAAATCGGTTTGTTCATGAACTAAAACATTTATATAATAAAGAATGCAATCTTTGCAAACCGTGGCTATAATGTTCATGAATTGATTCGAGTGAATCAAAATTGATTTTGCTTCGATTGTGTCTTGTATACTTCTATGAGATCTAAGCAATTGAACAACTCTCTAACTAGTTCATTTGAGTCATTTGAACTAGTTATGGTAAAGATGAATAAGGTTGATATGAAAGTGCTCATATGGCTAACCATTGGTTAACTATTGTTGAACCGACTAAGTGTACACGTTTAGGTACGGTTACTCAAACCTTAATGAAGTTACATTTCATTTGTGTATAACAAGCTAAGTTCGATCTAACGGTTGAAATATATTAGCTTGAATCTAATCAGGTTTTCATCTAACGGTGAATATTGAATGCTTTGTTACCAAGGTAACTTAGATTGCAAACCCTGATTTGAAATCTATATAAAGGTGAAAAAGTGGGGGTACAACAACCTCACCCAATAATTCTCTTAGAAATCTGTATGGACTAACTCCAGTATACATTTAAGAGAATCAACTAGACATTCAGACTCAATCTCAATAAAAAAGTATATCAAAGACTTATATCTCAATTTCTCGCTTTAATCCTTACTCAAGCAAATAGAAATCTGCGAGTTTAATTGAATACAAGAGAAATTAACTTGAACTGTACCAAAGACCAATGTTCAAGTATCAATCAATTTCAATCAACAACCAAAGGTCGGATTTTCCAATTGATTGATTCAAAGCACAACCTGTGATATTTCAATTATATAACAAAATATAATGCGGAAAAGAAATAACACAGACACCAAAAATTTTGTTAACGAGGGAACCGCAAATGCAGAAACCCCCGAGACCTAGTCTAGATTGAACACACACTGTATTAAGCCGCTACAGACACTAGCCTAATACAAACTAACTTCGGCCTGGACTGTAGTTGAACTCCAATAAATCTCACACTGATCCAAGGTACAGTTGCGCTCCTTACGTCTCTGATCCCAGCAGGATACTACGCACTTGATTCCCTTAGCTGATCTCACCCACAACTAAGAGTTTCTACGACCCAAAGTCGAAGACTTTAATAAACAAATCTGTATCACACAGAAAAGTCTACAAGAATAGATAAATTTGTCTCCCACAGAAATACCTACAAGTTTTTGTTTCGTCTTTTTATAAATAAAGGTGAACAGGAACCAATCGATAACCCGGACTTATATTCCCGAAGAACATCCTAGAATTATCAATCACCTCATAATAATCTTAATCGACTAGCGAAACAAGATATTGTGGAATCACAAATGATGAGACGAAGATGTTTGTGATTACTTTTCTATCTTGCCTATCGGAGAAATTAATCTCGAGCCAATTTTACAATTGTACTCAATACGATAGAAACTGCAAGATCAGATCACGCAACTACAGAGAAAATAGTTGGGTCTGGCTTCACAATCCCAATGAAGTCTTCAAGTCGTTAACCTACAGGGTCTCGGTAGAAACCTAGGGTTAAAGGAGAATCGACTCTAGCTTATACAACTAGTATCACACAGGAGATGTGGGGATTACCTTTCCCAGGTTCTAGAGTTCTCCTTTATATAGTCTCCAAATCAGGGTTTGCAATCTAAGTTACCTTGGTAACAAAGCATTCAATATTCACCGCTAGATGAAAACCTGATTAGATTCAAGCTAATATCTTTCAACCGTTAGATCGAACTTAGCTTGTTATACACAAATGAAATATACGTCATTTAGGTTTGAGTAACCGTACCTAAACGTGTACAAGTCGTTGGTTCAACAGTAGTTAACCAAATGGTTAGCCATATGAGCACTTTCATATTAACCTTATTCATCTTCACCATAACTAGTCAAAATGACTCAAATGAACTAGTTCAAGAGTTGTTCAATTGCTTAGATCTTATAGAAGTATACAAGACACAATCGAAGCAAAATCGGTTTTGATTCACTCGAATCGATTCATGAACTTTATAGCCACGGTTTGCAAATATGCATTCCTTAGTTTATATAAATTTAAGTTCACGAATAAACCAATTTTAGAAAGTAACACACTTAAGTATGCGTTCTTAAGTAACCGGATTTGAGTTTGTTTTGGTTTCCAAACTCAGCAGAAATTCACGGACGTGAACTTTCCGCCAGTATGCGTACGGGTACGCATACTTAGGTAGTCGGATTGAGTTGGTTTTGATTTCCAAACTCAGCAGAAATTCACGGACGTGAACTTCCGCCAGTATGCGTACGGATACGCATACTTACCCAGTTTCCATCAACCATTTAGTACCCACACAAGTATGCATATATTTGGTTCCCGGTTTTGGACTTATACACTAATGCGCGAACACATTATATGCTTATATCCAAAGATGGTTACATGTTTTATACTCTTTATTTCAATCATTGAAACATTCTTAGAGGATGTTAAATAGAGGTTATTCACACACTATTTTTCATCAAAGCAATTTTCAAGATATTGAAATAATCAACATGACTTTCGTCACTTGTAAAGATGAACTTGGCCAAAGCGAAAGCTTACCAACACATATTTCTATAAAAAGATAAGCGAGTTAAACTCTGCTCGAAATAACAAATGTGTATAATCGAAGTCTATATAGCAATACGACATTTGTCTCAAGATAGGAGATAGAGTAGATAAACTTTTTGAGTGATAGATAAGTTCAAGTATACACATACCTTTTTGTCGATGAAGTTCCACCAGTTCCTTGAGTAGTTCTTCGTCTTTGTATGATGAACGTCGTGGAGTCTAGAGCTCAACTACACTTTCTATCCTAGTTCGAGACTTAGCTATGAGTAGACTAGAAATCAAGACTTATAGTTTTGGTAACTAAACTTGACAACAAGCTTGAGATAGCAACGCTTGCGATTTTGACCGAGCAGTGCTCTAACAATCTCCCCCTTTTTCAATTTTAGTGACAAAATGATGTGCTTTGTAGATAGTGGTAAAAAGAGTTTCGATTCTCGAACTTGTGAAGGATTTTTTTTAGACTTAAATTAAACTAGATAACTCAAATAAAGTTGTATCAAAATTATAAGAAACACCGAGACTTGGGATTCCACCATTGACTAATTAAGTGATTCAATCTAATCAATATTCATGCAATTCTTTTCTTTTAAAGTGATTCTAATTTATTGCCTCTAATGGATTTTTTAAGTAACAATTGTAAACATCAAGCATGAAACAAAAAAAGTTTAAAACTAAGCATGCTCCATCAAAACGAATCACAATCATTCAATAAAAATCAATTTTCCAATATTAGTTCTATGCAAATAATCATATAAAAGATTGCAAAAAATAATTAAAATAGAAATACACCATTTTTCAAGGAACAATGGCTTCCTCCGTTGCCTCGGCTAAGGGGTTTAGCTCCTCATATTAGAAATATGCTCAAAAGTTGATTTCATTGATCAAAAAGTGTGAGAAGTATAAAAGCAGCGAGTTTCGTAACAAATATAATTGTTACAGAACCTACTGTTACAGAGAAACAGAACTGTTGCGAACTGAAATTAATTGTTGGAAGAATCGTTACAAAAGGTATTGAATATGAAAGCTACGACAACAGTTTCTGCGACTTTCTTTCTCTGCGGTTCTGTGTTCTTCTTCTTCCTCTCGCCTGTGTTCTCTGCAACTTTTCTTTCTGCTCTGTTATGCTCGCAAACCTCCCCAAATTGTACGTATCCTTTTTGTGACTCCTAGCAACCCTTTTATATCCAACAAAATCCCTAAAACTCGATTTAATTCCTTCCTTTCTTCGGCAGAAAGTCTCGGACTTCTCCACTTTCCAAATTCCTCTCTACGCGTTTCTGAGTCGTACAGGTCATTCCAGTCCCTCTATTAGATTGATACGAATCTCTGGAAAGGTTATCTTGCCTTAAATCTCCCGTAACTGCCAAATATAATCAACAGAAATCCCGAAACTTCCATCACCTCTGTTTCGTAGAAACTCGATCTCTATCCCTATTTTATCGATTCTACAGCTCATACCTTCCCTGTTTAACAGAAACAGGCTTATACCAATCCACAACACGAGTAAAATCCGTCCAAAATTCTTCTATTACTAAATCAGAGTATCCCGTGATATTCATCATCTGTTTTGATTCTACCGGGTTATCTAACCAATTCAATCGATCCAAACCCACATACCAAGCCTGTCTATCCTTAACAGGGTTGACCCAACGAAAATCATCCCTTGAATCTCCTTAAAAGTCGTCCACAATTTCAACCCTAAAATCTGTTCTATGAAAACAAATTTTCCCGCCTTTTTCCTATTTTGAAATGTTGAAGATGAAAGGTGGCGCCCCTATCTGACTGATGGGGTGCGATTAGTAGTTTGGGTACCCCTTATCCGAAATGAGAGTCCGAATAGCAAATGTCCTCCAAGGATGCCTTTAACAACTTTTCGAGCCGATTTTTCCAAAACTGTTTATTGGCCAAAAATACCTACACACACATAAAACACCATAATAACTATAAAAATGAGCCCTGACAATATATAGAATCGAGACAATTCAGACACAAAAATGTGTCTATCAAATACCCCCAAACTTATTATTTGCTAGTCCTCGAGCAAAAATAAAATAGAAAATAAAATCCTAACTCACTGTCGTAGGCATCACGATTGCACTTAGCGTGTGCAACAAGCCTTTGAACCCCTAGGTGGCCCTAGTGGCCGAGTTATAGTCTCGGGAGGGTTTACAAGAGGTGTACCCACAAAACCTTTAATCCAGACCCTAGCTATCAACGCAGAACCTTGGAATGCACTAAAGAACCTCCTTGGTTGGCATACTTATTGATTACGGGAGGAAGTACCCTGATGCGAAATTCCAATTGTTGTACACGAGTTTGCACTCAAGCATATTAAATTCATATATAAGTGACAGAGCTCTACTCAGATAGTCGCACTATGGACATCAATATCCGGAGTCAACAAATCACATGGATAGATTAAGATATGGATATAGAAAAACATAGATGGTTTTGATGTTGACTAGGTGAACGGTGTTTCTCATATCTGTCTGAAGGCCACTGCCAAAATGAACCTATCCTAATGGACTGAAATACTGGTCTGACTAATATCAACACAACTGGCATATACAAGGGAACCAGTGGTTGATAATCCTAATTCTAGATCAACTCGTCTGGCATATACAAGGGAACCAGCGGTCGATTTATTGAACACACATTTATTTATTTATTATTTCTTTAAGAACTAACAACATGATTAGATCTTGTGGATCCAAGCGCATGCTTTTTGTCAGCATATTACATGGTAATTCCCGTGGATCCTGCATTCCACGCTTGTTTAGGCGACGGAGACATGGAGAACACACACATATTGTTATCCAAGTGTTAATATTTATTCCGATTGGTCTGGTCTGGTCTTTTTTTTTTTTTTTTTTTTAAAATCTCAATCACTCTATTTCACCCTAGCAATGGTAACAACTTGAATCGTGAGCCCCACCTAATCACTTAGAGAAACATATTTTAAAAATAAAATAAAATAAAAACAGAAGTGAAAAGGACTCAACGAGATATGGCGAAACTATCATGTTATTTCTAACACCTGAGCTCTGTGCTTTTATGAATAGACTCTTTAGATGTTTCCATCTAGTCAGATTGGTCCCTCAACTCCTAAAACCAAAATGCTTCCATCCACTTAGATTGGTTAGTGCCATCCTTAATAGGCATAAATTTCTAGGCTCTGGAGTTTATTTATTGCAACAAAAAGGTAACAAAAAGTTTCTACCCCACCCCCAAACTTAAATCTAACATTGTCCTCAATGTTTCTAATTAAAGAACAGTACCAAAAGTATAAATAACATGAGGAATCAGTAAAGAGAGAAGTCGGAAAAATAGTAACTGGGTGAAGTGGAATCAAAAACCTACAAAAATAATATACAACATACAAACCGCCTCGATGGTCAATCAAGGTAAACAGGGTCCTCCAGAGGGACCTCCTCAACATCACCTGTAAGAAAAGGCTCTAAAAAGGGCTTCAATCTCTGACCGTTAACCTTTGAAGAACTACTACCGTATGGTGTCTCAATCTCAATAGCGCCATGAGGAAAAACATTATGGACCACAAAAGGACCGGTCCACCGAGAGCAACTTCCCGGGAAATAGATGCAAACGAGTGTCATACAGAAGAACTTTTTGACCTGGAGAAAATGACTTTCGTAAAATATTCTTATCATGCACAAGTTTCATTTTGTTCTTATACTCCTTAGCACTATCGTATGCATCTGTACGAATCTCGTCCAACTCATTGAGCTGGAGCTTTCTGTGAGCTCCTGCCTTGTCAAGTGAAAAGTTTAGCTGCTTAATATCCCAGTAGGCTCTATGCTCTAACTCAACAGGAAGGTGACATGTCTTGCCAAAAACTAAACGATAGGGTGATATTCCAATGGGTGTCTTAAATGCAGTACGATAAGCCCATAAGGCATCAGTAAGCCTCGACGACCAGTCTTTCCTATTAGGATTAACTTTTTTCTATAGAATACGCTTAATTTCCCTATTGGAGACCTCTACCTGACCACTAGTCTGTGGGTGATATGGGGTAGCTACTTTATGGGTAATACCATATTGTTTCATTAAAAGAGCAAACGGTCTATTACAAAAGTGTGAACCTCCATCACTAATTATAGCTCGCGGCGTACCGAAACATGTAAGTATATTCTCTTTCAAAAACTGGACTACGACCCTGTGGTCATTTGTTCTACACGGAACCGCCTCAACCCACTTTGACACATAGTATACAGTGACAAGTATGTAAAGATAACCAAAAGAATTAGGAAATGGACCCATAAAATCAATGCCCCACACATCAAAGACCGCAATCACTAAAATAGGGTTCAAAGGCATCATATTTCTATGGGAAATGGTTCCTAACCTATGGCAACGCTCACAAGAAACACAATGACTATGGGAGTCTTTAAACAACAAAGGCCAGTAAAATCCACACTGCAATATCTTAGCAGCAGTCTTCTTAGCACTAAAATGACCCCCAGATGCATGTTCATGACAAAAGGAGATAATACCGGACTGGTCACTCTCAGGTATACATCTCCTAATAATCTGGTCTGGACAATACTTAAACAGATAAGGATCGTCCCACAAGAAATGCTTAACCTCGGCTAAAAACCTAGAACGATCTTTTTTACCCCAATGTTGAGGCATTCGACCAGTAACAAGATAATTCACTATATGTGCATACCAAGGTGATTGGGAAACAGAGAACAATTGTTCATCAGGAAAGCTATCCCTTATAGGAAGAGAATCATTAGGGTGATCAATGATGTGCGTTTTAATTGTAGTAAAAATAGTGGTGAAAAGGTTCGATGCTCGAACTTGTGAAGGATTCTTTTAGACTCAAATTAACTAAAATAAAATTGTATCAAATTATAAAAAAGACACCGAGACTTTGGATTCCACCATTGACCAATTATTTGATAAATTCTAATCAATATTCATGCAATATTTTTCTTTAAGTTGACTCTAATATTTGCCTCTAATATGGTTCTTGAAGTAATAATTGTAAGCACGAAGCATGAAACATCAAAAGTATTAAAACTAAGTATGTCCCATCAAAACACTTCACAACTACTCAATAAAAACCAATTTTTCTTTTAAATTCTATGCAAAAAAATCATGTAAAATAATTGCAATAAATAATAAAAATAGAATTATACCACTTTTCATGGAACAATGGCTTCCTCCGTCGCCTCGGCTAAGGGGTTTAGCTCCTCATATTAATCTCTTGCTCAAAATACATCTTTGGTGTTCAAAAGTTGATTAAAAGAGTGAAAAGTTCTAAACAGCGGGTTTTGTAACTAATATAAGTGTTACAGAACCTATTTCTACCGAGAAACTGTTGCGACCAGAAGATAACTGTTGCAAAAATTGTTACAAAAGGTTTAAAGTTTGAAAGTTACGGTCACAGAATCTGCGACTTTCTTTTTCTGCTGTTTATGTTCTTCTTCTTCTCCGGCCACGGCTTGCACCAACAGAAACGTGATTTCTTCCAATGTTTTTTCTAGCTTCTCTAAGGCTCTAAACTTCCCCTAACTTCTTCCTTGATAGAAACAAGTCCTTAATAAGAGTTTCCTTCCTCCTCTTCACGTAAATTTCTAAAAAATAAACCAAGAAACTTCCCAAAAATAGAACGTGATATTTTAACCATTTTTCGCTTCCAATTCGAGTTCTAGCCACTTTGGATCATTCCAACACCCTTACCTCGCCTGTTAGGTCCATAGGAACAAACCCAATCAAATTCAGCCCTTTAATCTCCCTAAAAATCGATCAAAAATTCATCCACAAAATCGTCTGTTTTCTGAAAATTTTCCCGCCAAATTTCTGTTTTTGAAAACGTGAAGAAATTTGTCCTCCCCCTATCCAGTCTCGGTCTGTGCTTAGCAGCTGCTTGGAAATGGGTTACCCCTTATCCAAAATGAGAGTCCGAATAGCAAATGTCCTCCCAGGAACCTTTAGCAACTTTTCGAGCAAATTTTCCCGCAAAAGCCTATTCCTCCAAAATACACCTACAAGGGATAAAATACCAAAATTAGTACAAAAATGGGTACTAACACTATACATAAAAGAGATGAAAATAGACACATAAATGCGTCTATCAATCAACAACTAGCCTAGACAAGTGATCTGCTACTACATTTTATGCACCCTTTTTGTCTCTAATGTCTATAGAAAATTCTTGCAACAAGAGGATCCATCTAATCAATCTAGGTTTCGTATCCTTCTTAGACAAAAGGTATTTCAAAGCAGCATGATCATTATAGATTACGACCTTAGAACCTAATAGATAGGATCTAAACTTATCCAAGGCAAAAACGATGGCTAACAGTTCCTTCTCGGTAGTTGTATAATTCAGTTGGGCATCATTCAGAGTTTTGATAGCATAGTAAATCACATGAAGTAATTTGTTTTCTCGCTGTCCTAACACAACGCTTATAGCATAATCTGAAGCATCACACATAATCTCAAAGGGTAGGTTCAAGTTAGGTGCCTGGACTATGGGGGCGGTAGTGAGTAAATTCTTAAGCTTCTTAAAAGCCTCTAAACACGCATCATCAAAGACAAACTTAACATCTTTTGCAAGCAAATTACAAAGAGGTCTAGAAATCAAGCTAAAATCCTTAATGAATCGACGATAAAATCCTACATTCCCTAGGAATGACCTAATATATTTTACGATTTTTGGGACCTGTAAAGTCTTAATAAGGTCAACTTTGGCTTTATCTACCTCTATATCCTTAGAGGATATGATGTGCCCTAACACAATTCCTGATTTAACCATAAAATGGCATTTTTCCCAATTAAGCACTAAATTCTTTTCCTTACACCTAGTCAACACTAATGTCAAATGATGCAAGCACTCATCGAAAGATGAACCAAACACTAAAAAATCATCCATAAAGACCTCTAAAAACCGTTCTACCATATCAGAAAATATGCTCATCATACAACGTTGAAAAGTCGCAGGGGCATTACATAGCCCGAAAGGCATGTGTCTATACGCAAAGGTACCAAAGGGACAGGTAAAAATGGTTTTCTCTTGGTCTTCTAGGGAAATAACGATCTGATTATATCCGGAGTAGCCATCTAAGAAGCAATAATGACTATGTCCAGCTAATCGCTCTAGCATTTGGTCGATAAAAGGAAGGGGAAAGTGATCCTTCCTTGTGACCTTGTTCAATTTCCTATAGTCAATACAGACACGCCATCCCGTGGTCACTCGGGTTGGGATTAACTCATTATTATCATTCTGGACTACAGTGATACCTGATTTCTTGGGGACAACCTGAACGGGGATGACCCACTTACTGTCCGAAATTGGGTAGATAATACCCGCATCTAACAACTTAAGCACCTCTTTTCGAACTACCTCTTTCATGTTAGGGTTTAGTCGACGTTGCATCTCTCTAGAAGGTTTGGAGTCTTCCTCTAAATGAATCTGATGCATACACACAGTAGGACTTATACCCTTAATGTCTGTTATAGTCCACCCTAAAGCTTCCTTATTATCTTAAAGTACATTCACTAGCCTACTTTCCTGATCACTATCCAAATCGGAAGCTACAATCACAGGTAAAGTCTCAGATTGGCTTAAAAATACATACTTTAGAGTGTCGGGTAGTGGTTTAAGGTCCAACTTAGGAGGCTCTTTTAAAGAAGGAATTAAGGTAGTCTCAGAAGCTGGTAATTGTTCGAACCTAGCTTTCCATCTATTAGTGTCTAACACAGGGGTAGAATCTAATAGAGCATTCACTTCTTCAATAGTGCTATCATCGTCAAAATCTAAACCAAAATGGGATAGACAACTTTCTAATGGGTCTTCATACAAAATGTTTGGTAATGACTCCTGAACTAAGTATTCTATCATGTTCACCTCTTCAACACATGTGTCATCTAGCTCATAAGGTAGCTTACTGACATTGAAAATGTTCATCTCCATAGTCATATTACCAAAAGATAAATTCATCACACCATTTCGATAGTTAATGATCGCATTAGACGTAGCTAAAAATGGGCGACCTAAAATGACAGGTATCTGGTTCTCTGGGTTGGGGACAGGTTGGGTATCTAGCACAACAAAATCCACTGGATAAATAAACTTGTCGACCTCAATGAGAACATCCTCGATAACACCTCGAGGAATTTTAATGGACCTATCAGCTAACTGCAGTGTCATCTGAGTAGGTTTCATTTCACCAAGTCCTAGCTGTAAATACACATGGTACGGCAGTAAGTTCACACTGGCTCCTAAGTCAAGTAAAGCTTTTTCTACCTGGAATTTACCTATTGTACAAGCAATGGTAGGGGAACCTGGGTATTTGTACTTTGGAGTTGTGGTGTTCTGAATGATTGAACTTACGTGACTAGCTAAAAAGGCTTTCTTATGGATGCTAAGTTTTCGCTTTCGCGTACACATATCCTTAAGGAACTTGGCATAAGCGGGAATTTGCCTAATTGCATCTAATAAAGGAAGGTTTATGGTAACTTGCTTAAAAACCTATAATATGTCATTAAAGTTCGATTCCTTCTTTGTTGGTACTAATAGCCAGGGAAATGGGGCTCTAGGCACAGAATCAGACCTCTCAGGGACCGAATTGACATCATTAGAAACTTTATCGGTCTCCTCAGCTATGGGTGATCCTGAGGGGTGAACTATAGTATGTTCACTATCGGGCATGGTTACCTCATTGTCTACAATTCTACCACTCCTAAAGGTTCTAATAGCATTCAATTGATTCGATGGTTTTGTACCTACTTCATGAACTCCTCTAAGGTTGGGTTGTGTTTGACTAGGAAACCTACCTTTTTCTCTCAATAACTCATTTATCAGACCAACCTGGGTTTTTAACTCGGAAATAGCCTGACTATTTTCTTGTCCTAGCTTGTAGATTTTGTTCTACTGATAGCTGAAATTTTGCAGTTTGCTGAGTTAACAACACGAGAGACTCCTCTAGGCTTAGGATTTTCTTATCTGACTGATTCTGAAATTGAGCTTGTACCGAAGGATTCTTAGTAAATCCAAAACCTGGAGGAGCGTTAGAATTACTAAACTGACCTTGACTCTGGCCCTTAGACCATGAAAGGTTCGGATGGTTTCTCCACCCAGGATTATAGGTTTCTGAATATGGGTCAAATTTCTGACGATTATCGAGTCTAGTGTTATTATAAAGAGCATTGTCTTGCTCTTCATTATTATGACCTTCCCAAAAAGGCTCCAATCTACCACTAGTGTGACCCACTTCTAGAGCTTCTAACCTTTTAGCTATCGCTGCAATCTTGGCATCTGATTCATAGCCTCCTTCTACCCTATTAACGTTTCCTCTGCTTAGAAGAATTGTTTTCTGGGGTTCCCTACTATTTTCCCACTGTTTGGTCTTTTCGGCGATTTCATTCAAAAATGTCATCGCCGCATTAACAGTTTGGTTCTCAAACCCACCTGTACACAGAGATTCTACCATGGTTGTTGTGGAATAATCTAAACCCTCATAAAGGATCTGAACTAGCCTAACCTTTTCTAAACCATGGTGAGGACATTGTGTTAACAATCATTGAATCTTTCCAAATACCTATACAAAGATTCTCCCTCTTGTTGTGAAAATGTGCAGATTTTCGTCCTAATAGACGATGTTTTGTGCCTAGGGAAAAACTTATTAAAAAAGGCAGATGTAAGTTGTTCATATGTTTCGATTGACTCAGAAGTCAAACTATAAAGCCACGATTTGGTTTTATCTCTCAGGGAAAAGTGAAATAACCTAAGTTTCAAATCATCATCATCTAAGCCTCTAATTCTTAGGGTACTGCAAATTTCTTCAAAATCCCTAACATGGAAATAAGGGTTTTCATTTTCTTTCCCTAAAAAGATTGGGAGCATCTGTATGGTCCCAGGTTTAAGTTCATAATTGGCTTCTGTGTCAGCTAACTTAATACACGAGGGACGAGTAGTCCTAGTCGAATTCAACAAAGCTTTCAAAGTAGCCATTTCTGGTACTATCAGAGTATTAGGGATTCTCTCCTCAGTAAAAGGAGAACGTTCAAAACAGGACTCTCCGAAAATCGGACTTTCTAGATTTAGGTAATCGAGACGCTTAGAACTGCTAGGTTTTTCTTTAACAAATCTACCTAGGGCGTCTCTTTTACGTTCAGGCATACACAAGAATTTCCTAAATTGAAAGGGTAAGCAATCACAAATCAAGGCCGACTCAACCAAATCAAACCTATTGATCTCTAGCAAACAAAAAGCATGATGGCTCCACTTAGATTGTTTCTAGACCAGCTTCTACTCTTCCAAGAGGCAACTGGGTACAATTTTACCAAACCTCGTAGGACGATCCGAATAAAGTAAGTCGAAGAGAAGTAGGAGAAGCTCAGAGGAGCTTTGATACCCCCACCTCTTTGGCAACGCTTCCCTGGGTTACAGGGTGGCTCTAATCAACTTCCAGTAATCTTCCTGAACTTTGAGCTAGGCTAACAAAATACCCAATATGATCCTTTTTAACGACTTTCCTATAAGCTCGTTACCTTATCGGTCTTGTTCTAGTCAAAATTTTAAGCTTGGGTTCGCGTTCGATATTGTTTTCCTAAGGCGGGCAAGAAGAGAACGGTGATGAAATCCGAACCCTTATCTTGTATGGCCAGGCCTTGCCCTTTACTAGGAAAATAAATGTCCGTATTCAGTCCTCAGCATATATGCATACGAAGGAAGACAGTAACTCGCTGACAGGGGATTCGCGAGTGTTCAGAATCTTACCTCCCGTTCTAGACGGGGGATGAATCGGTTGTAGTCGACTCGGGCCACTGACACCTATGTCAGTGTACGAACCCAAGGTGCAGAGACAATATCGTAATTGTCCTCCTTCTCTGCAAACAGTTTTATATTTAAGGGTACCCTTCCATAGGGTATAAAAAAAATTAATGTCCAGAGTCCAAAAGTCCCAAAAAAAAGAAAAATTACAAAATAATAAAGAAACCCTAATACAGTTTTTTTTCTTCTAAAATAAACAAAACCCTAAAAAAAAAATAACTAAAATAAAATCGTATTCTTTTCCGTTCTTTTCGCTTTAATCTTTAGCTCCAAGTCTTTACGAAATCACCAAACTCCTTGGCTCAATTTTTCTTTATGTTCCAAAACCTGTAGACAAAAGATAAATACCCAAAAACGTAAAATATAACAAAATCAAAAAATAAACAAAAATAAAAAATAAACCTAAAAATAAAAATAAATCTAAAACCCTAAAAACAAGTCCGCGTCGGCGGCGCCAAAAATTGACGTGCTTTGTAAATAGTGGTAAAAAGAGTTTCGTTTCTCGAACTTGTGAAGGATTTTTTTTAGACTTAAATTAAACTAGATAACTCAAATAAAGTTGTATCAAAATTATAAAAAACACCGAGACTTGGGATTCCACCATTGACCAATTAAGTGATTCAATCTAATCAATATTCATGCAATTCTTTGCTTTTAAAGTGATTCTAATTTATTGCCTCTAATGGATTTTTGAAGTAACAATTGTAAACATATGGCATGAAACATCAAAAGTTTAAAACTAAGCATGCTCCATCAAAACGAATCACAATCATTCAATAAAAATCAATTTTCCAATATTAGTTCTATGCAAATAATCATATAAAAGATTGCAAAAAATAATTAAAATAGAAATATACCACTTTTCAAGGAACAATGGCTTCCTCCATTGCCTCGGCTAAGGGGTTTAGTTCCTCATATTAGAAATATGCTCAAAAGTTGATTTCATTGATCAAAAAGTGTGAGAAATATAAAAGCAGCGAGTTTCGTAACAAATATAATTGTTACAGAACCTACTGTTACAGATAAACAGAACTGTTGCGAACTGAAATTAATTGTTGGAAGAATCGTTACAAAAGGTATTGAATATGAAAGCTACGACAACATTTTCTGCGACTTTCTTTCTCCGCGGTTCTGTGTTCTTCTTCTTCCTCTCGCCTGTGTTCTCTGCAACTTTTATTTCTGCTCTGTTATGCTTCCAAACCTCCCCAAATTGTACGTAACCTTTTTGTGACTCCTAGCAACCCTTTTTATATCCAAAAAAATCCCTAAAACTCGATTTAATTCCTTCCTTTCTTCGGAAGAAAGTCTCGGATTTCTCCACTTTCCAAATTCCTCTCTACGCGTTTCTGAGCCGTACGGGTCATTCCAGTCCCTCTATTAGATTGATACGAATCCCTGGATATCTTACCTTAAATCTCCCGTAACTGCCAAATATAATCAACAGAAATCCCGAAACTTCCATCACCTCTGTTTCGTAGAAACTCGATCTCTATCCCTGTTTTATCGATTCTACAGCTTATACCTTCCCTTTTTAACAGAAACAGGCTTATACCAATCCACAGCACGAGTAAAATCCGTCCAAAACTCTTCTATTACTAAATCAGAGTATCCCGTGATATTCATCATCTGTTTTGATTCTACCGGGTTATCTAACCCAATTCAATCGATCCAAACCCATATACCAAGCCTATATATCCTTAACAGGGTTAACCCAACGAAAATCAGCCCTTGAATCTCCTTAAAGTCGTCCACAATTTCAACCCTAAAATCTGTACCGTGAAAACAAATTTTCCCGCCTTTTTCCTATTTTGAAATGTTGAAGATGAAAGGTGGCGCCCCTATCTGACTGATGGGGTGCGATTAGCAGTTTGGGTTCCCCTTATCCGAAATGAGAGTCCGAATAGCAAATGTCCTCCCAGGATGCCTTTAACAACTTTTCGAGCCGATTTTTCCAAAAATGTTTATTGACCAAAAATACCTACACACACATAAAACACCATAATAAGTACAAAAATGAGCCCTAACAATATATAGAATCGAGACAATTCAGACACAAAAATGTGTCTATCACAAAACTATCAATACATATGGATTACAAAAAATAAACTTTGCAGCTTCTCTTCCACATGCATGATCTCCCATGTTTTTCAACATTACTCGAAATCTTCGTCACTTCCAAGTACTCCAATGATTCCAAAGGTTGTAAGTTCAGCATCATCGTTGTTGAAAATCCGTAGCCATAAAAATGAGAAAACAAGAGATCTTAATCATTGTCACACAGTGTCATAGTATTATTACATAGCATCAAAGTTCAATTGTATCACAACTTCGACAACAATACTATGGTGATATGTATCACTCCCCCTTAGTCAATACTCCATCTCACATGGAAACCACTCCCCCTTACATAATGATCCGAAAACCATATGTATTTATAGTGTGAACTACACATTAATTCTCCCCCTTTTTGTTAATAAAATTGGCAAAGGTACGAAAACTAGTGGGATCCTAATGAAATTTCCATATAGACATTTCATGACCAAAAGAAAGAACATATGAACTTATTAGATGCAATCATATAGCCGAAACTAAATGCATTCATCAAGGAGTTTATAAAGATACAAGATAACCCCTATAAAATTCCACAGCCGCACTCCCCACAAAGATTTGGCAATAAAGCACAAGTTCAAATAAGAACTCTCCCCCATATAATGTCATTCCCGAAAGAACAACAAGAGCGACCTTACTTTGACAAGAAAAGAAGGATTTCTTTGGACAACAACAAATTATATAAGAATATGAATTTGTATCCAAAATACTCAATTGAATTAACCACAAGTGAACACATGATTAATTCAATCGGAATACTCAACTAAACTAACCACAAGAGAACCCATGATTAATCTAATTAGAAAATGCTCAACATAAGAAAACTTACGGAGCCACACAGTATATACATAAAAAAATATGGATCAGGGAAGATCAATACTGCGGAATAAACAAAGATTCATTCTATCTTCCATCACTATTTGCACAATTACATATAATAGACTTAATCTTTGTAAACAAAAGCTCATCCTTTCTTCCATCAATATATGCATAATGACATAAAAGGCTTAACTTTTGTTTTTGTCAAAAGTCAATTCATTCTTTTATCAATACTTGCATATCGACGTAAGAAAGACTTAACTTTTGACAACGTATGGGACAATCATAGTTCACGGACGCAAACACACATATCCCATAACAAATTCCAATATATAAAACCATAAAGATTAATACTGCAAAATCATCTTCCAAACAAACTTTAGAATTTAAACAAATAAATCTAAAAACATTGAAGATGAAAATCGTTGGACATAGCTATGTGTAATCACAATAATGGCTATTCCAAACTCTAGTTGTTCTTCTTACAACACAAGAATAAAATTCTCATAAGAAGTTTCCTAGACATTGATACCTCTGAAAAATTCTTTATCGTCCCCGAACTCCTTGTCGTCAACAGCCATAGGAACATATGGTTCGTGAAGAAAAGAGTCAATTCCAACAAACCTTCTAGGTTGAAGATGTCGAACCAGGGCCTTCTGAATCTCTAGAGTTCTCAAAACACAAGCCTTTATTTGCTGAATCTCCTTTCTTGTCTCCTTCAACTCTTCAAGAACATCAGAAAACTTCTGAGAATTTGAAGGAACAGCCCTTGGCTTCCTCACATTCCTTCTTTTTCTTTTCAAAGTTGGTGGTAACGGAGATCTCTCTTTTTTCTTTCGTGATTGATGGATTAACATCATATTAACATCTTTTCCATCAGAAGACATGATGCTTTGAGTATCCATATGAGAGGAAATCATAACTTAAGTCTCAACAAGCAGTCTTAGGATAAAAAGAGTTTCAGGGAAGGAAAAAGGAATGTAGGGTTACGAAACCTTTATACACTTCAAAGGATTAATGTACGCACAACTCTTACCCTATAAAAGGCAGAATTGTCAATTTTAACCCTCTTTTATTGATTAAACAGGAAAGTCCTTTCCAATATCAATTAGATATGAAAAGCGACATGAATTCCAGACTTTACAATGCTCTTAGAGCAAAAACAAAAGAAAGACAAAAAACAACTAAAGAGTTTTAAAGCATGAGGTGTGCAAAATCTTATCTCTTTTAATCAGGCACATGAGACAAGATGCACTAACCAACACAATTTAAGTTGTGCTGGGATGAACAATAATCTGTCCATCATATCCTTTTTGATTGGAATTCATAAAACCCTGTTTCTCATAGTTTTTAGACCATAACTTTCTTTCCAATGGTCTTGTATTATCCTTGGAAACTAACTTCTTTGACGAAGATAAAATATTACATACCTCTGCTGTCTTTTGAACAAGTTTGAGCTTGTTTGCTAATCAATTTGCTCTTCGTTGAAGTTTGTTGACATGTCTTAATTTGTGTTTGTACTTGTAACACTTTGATAGCTCATGACCCTTGAGCGAACAATATGAGCATGTCAAACTGGAATATGATTCAGGTATCCGAGATGTGCAAGATGCCAGACACAAGGTATAACCTGAAAAATTAGACAAAGAGTTTCCAACGGAAAGGTCAATTTTTTCTTCCAGATCGGTTGAATTTTCTTCTGAAAGAATTTCAAGATTGAAGTATGTATTTCTATAACTATCAAAATCAATATTTTCACAAAGAAGTGCAGCACTTGACTTTTCGTCTTTATTAGAATCATAGTTGTCAGACATTTCATCAAGAGTTGTAGCAAGACCTTTGTTTCCAGTGTATTTCTTTCGATTTGGACACTCATTTGGAAAATGACCAAAACCTTTACACTTAAAGCACTATGGCATATCCTCATCATCAGCTTCGTAAGCATCCCTGTTTTTAGGAGGAATGCGATTGTGAGGTTTAACTGACGATCTGGATTTGTCTCTGGAGAATCGTTTACTTTTCTTCAATAGAAGATCTCTAAACTGTCTTGTGATCAATGAGACTGACTTGTCAAGATCTTCATCTGATGAATCGGTCTCAGAAAGATCATCTTAAGAGATGCAAACACTTTTACTTTTCTCAAGTAATTTAGTGTTCGTCTGTGCTTTAAAAGAAACATCCTTCCCAGATTTGGATGTATCCTCATGATCAAAGATCTTTTATTCCCAACCAGAGTGTTTCTAGAAAGAGCATCAAGGTTATTTCCTTCATCGATGGCATGCTTCTTAGAATCGTATCTAGATGGCAGCGATCTGAGAATTTTCATCATAATGTCCATTTCAGGAATGGTCTTACCCAATACAAAAGATGCATTAACAATTTCAGACACTTTGTGATTAAACTCATCAAATGAATCTTCATCCGCCATACGAAGGTTTTCCCAATCGGCATTTAGGTTTTGAAGCCTGGCTTACTTTTCACTGGTATTCCCTTCAAATACGGTTTCTAAGATATCCCAAGCATCTTTAGACCGAGCGCACGTAGTCACATGGTGCTGAAGATCTGGGGTAATGGCATGTATGATGGCATTCAAACCGTCGGAATTTTGCTTTGCATCAAGTATCTCAGCAGTGTCATATGCACCAATATTTTTCGGTACGGTTGCATCTCCTACTGCCATAATGGGAGCATCATAGCCATTAACTACATAAACCTATGATTGAAAATCACGCGCTTGAAGAAAGGCATGTATAGCAATTTTCCACCATAAGTAATTTGATCCATCGAAGACTGGTGGTACGTTTATAGAGATAGCACTTTAGTCCATAAAGTCAGATCGCTACAAACATAGACTTATAAGGTCTTAAACGTGTTTGCCTGCTCTGATACCAATTGAAAAAGTGGAGGTACAACAACCTCACCTAATAATTCGCTAAGCAATCTGTATGGACTAACTCCAATATACTTTTAAGAGAATCAACTAGACAGTCAGACTCAATCTTAATAAAAGGTATATCAAAGAGTTATATCTCAATTTCTCGATTCAATCCTTACTCAAGCAAATAGAAATCTGCGAGTCTAATTGAATACAAGAGAATTTAACTTGAATGGTACCAAAGACCAATGTTCAAGTATCAATCAATTTCAATCAACAACCAAAGGTCGGATTTTCCAATTGATCAATTCAACGCATAACCTGTGATATTTTAATTATATAAGAAAATATAATGCGGAAAATAAATAACACAGACACCAGAAGTTTTATTAACAAGGAAACCGCAAATTCAGAAAAACCCCGGGACCTAGTCCAGATTTGTACACCACACTGAATTAAGCCGCTACAAACACTAGCCTACTACAAACTAACTTCGGTCTGGACTGTAGTTGAACCCCAATCAATCTCACACTGATACAAGGTACAGTTGCGCTCCTTACGTCTCTGATCCCAGCAGGATACTACGCACTTGATTCCCTTAGCTGATCTTACCCACAACTAAGAGTTGTTACGACCCAAAGTCGAAGACTTTAATAAACAAATCTGTATCACACAGAAAAGTCTACAAGAATAGATAAATTTGT
The DNA here is from genome assembly GCA_023531105.1 of Papaver atlanticum. Classification (NCBI taxonomy): domain Eukaryota; kingdom Viridiplantae; phylum Streptophyta; class Magnoliopsida; order Ranunculales; family Papaveraceae; genus Papaver; species Papaver atlanticum. The sequence goes on along the minus strand of JAJJMB010018160.1, from coordinate 11,575 downwards.
CTCCCACAGAAATACCTACAAGTTTTTGTTCAGTCTTTTGATAAATCAAGGTGAACAGGAACCAATCGATAACCCGGACTTAAATTCCCGAAGAACAGCCTAGAATTATCAATCATCTCACAATAATCTTAATCGTCTAGCGAAACAAGATATTGTGGAATCACAAACGATGAGACGAAGAGGTTTGTGATTACTTTTCTATTTTTCCTATCGGAGAAATTATTCTCGAGCCAATTTTACAATTGTACTCAATACGATAGAAACAGCAAGATCAGATCACGCAACTACAGAGAAAATAGTTGGGTCTGGCTTCACAATCCCAATGAAGTCTTCAAGTCGTTAACCTACAGGGTCTCGGTAGAAACCTAAGGTTAAAGGAGACTCGACTCAAGCTTATACAACTAGTATCACACAGGAGGTGTGGGGATTACCTTTCCCAGTTGCTAGAGTTCTCCTTTATATAGTCTCCAAATCAGGGTTTGCAATCTAAGTTACCTTTGTAACAAAGCATTCAATATTCACCGTTAGATGAAAACCTTATTAGATTCAAGCTAATATATTTCAACCGTTAGATCGAACTTAGCTTGTTATACACAAATGAACTTAGCTTGTTATACACAAATAAAATATACGTCATATAGGTTTGAGTAACCGTACCTAAACGTGTACAAGTCGTTGGTTCAACATTAGTTAACCAAATGGTTATACATATGAGCACTTTCATATAAACCTTATTCATTTTCACCATAACTAGTCCAATGACTCAAATGAACTAGTTCAAGAGTTGTTAAATTTCTTAGATATTATAGAAGTATACAAGACACAATCGAAGCAAAATCGGTTTTTATTCACTCGAATCGATTCATGAACTTTATAGCCACGGTTTGCAAATATGCATTCCTTAGTTTATATAAATTTATGTTCACGAATAAACCAATTTTAGAAAGTAACACACTTAAGTATGCGTACGGGTATGCGTACTTAAGTAACCGGATGTGATTTTTTTTTGGTTTCCAAACTCAGCAGAAATTCACGGACGTGAACTTTCCGCCAGTATGCGTACGGGTACGCATACTTAGGTAACCGGAGTTAGTTGGTTTTGATTTCCAAGCTCAGCAGAAATTAACGGACGTGAACTTCCGCCAGTATGCATACGGGTACGCATACTTACCCAGTCTCCATCAACCATTTAGTACATGTATGCATACATTTGGTTCCCGGTTTTGTACTTATACACTAATGCGCGAATACATTATATGCTTATATCCAAAGATGGTTACATGTTTTAAACTCTTTATTTCAATCATTGAAACATTCTTAGAGGATGTTAAATAGAGGTTATTCACACACTATTTTTCATCAAAGCAATTTTCAAGATATTGAAATAATCAACATGACTTTCGTCACTTGTAAAGATGAACTTGGCCAAAGCGAAAGCTTACCAACATATATTTCGAGAAAAAGATAAGCGAGATAAATTCGGTTCGAAATAGCAAATGTGTATAATCGAAGTCTATATAGCAATACAACTTTTATCTCAAGATAGGAGATAGAGTAGATAGACTTTTTGAGTGATATATAAGTTCAAGTCTCCACATACCTTTTAGTCGATGAAGTTCCACCAGTTCCTTGAGTAGTTCTTCGTCTTTGTATGATGAATGCTGTGGAGTCTAGAGCTCAACTACACTATCCGAGACTTAGCTATAAGTAGACTAGAAATCAAGACTTATAGTTTTGGCAACTAAACTTGACAACAAGGTTGAGATAGCAATGCTTGCGAGTTCGACCGAGCAGTGCTCTAACGAAAGGAGAACTCTAGCAACTGGGAAACCTAATCCCCACACCTCATGTGTGATACTAGTTGTATAAGCTAGAATCGATTCTCCTTTAACCTTAGGTTTTTCACGAAACCATGTAGGTTAACGACTTAAAGACTTCATTGGGATGGTGAAGCCAGACCCAACTATTTTCTTTGTAGTTGGGTGATCTGATCTTGCTGTTTTCTATCGTGTTTGAGTACAATCGTAAGATTGGCTTGAGATTTATATCTCCGATAGGCAAGATAGAAAAGTAGTCACAAACAACTTCGTCTCATCGTTTGTGATTCCACAATATCTTGTTTCGTTAATCGATTAAGGTTATTATTAGGTGATTGATAATTCTAGGCTATTCTTCGGGAATATAAGTTCGGGTTATCAATTGGTTCATGTTCACCTTGATTTATCAAAAGACGGAACAAAAACTCGTAGGTATATCTGTGGGAGACAGATTTATCTATTCAATAGACTTTTCTGTGTGATACAGATTTGTTTATCAAGTCTTCGACTTTGGGTCGTAGCAACTCTTGGTTGTGGGTAAGATCAATTAAGGGAATCAAGTGCGTAGTATCCTGCTGGGATCAGAGACGTAAGGAGCACGACTGTACCTTGAAACAGTGTGAGATTAATTAGGGTTAAACTACATTCCAGACCAAAGTTAGCATTGTAGTAAGCTAGTGTCTGTAGCGGCTTAATACAGTGTGGTGGTCAAATCTGTACTAGGTCCCGGGGGTTTTCTGCGTTTGCGGTTTCCTCGTTAACAAAACTTATGGTGCCTATGTTATTTCATTTCTGTATTATATTTTGTTATATAATTGAATATCACAGGTTGTGCGTTGAATCGATCAATTGGTAAATACAACCTTTGGTTGTTGATTGAAATTGATTGATCCTTGAGCATTGGTTTTTGGTACCGTTCAAGTTATTTCTCTTGTATTCAATCAGGCTCGCAAATTACTATTTGTTTGATTGCGGATTGAATTGAGAAATTGAGATATAACTCTTTGATACACTTTTCTTAAGATTGAGTCTAACTGTCTAGTTGATTCTCTTGAAAGTATATTGGAGTTAGTCCATACAGATTGCTAAGCGAAATATTGGGTGAGGTTGTTAGACCCCCGCTTTTTCAATTGGTATCAGAGCAGGCAAACACGTTTAAGACCTCATAAGTCTGTGTTTGTAGCGATCTGACTCTATGGATAAAAGTGTTATCTCTGATAAACGCGTCACCTGAAACACAAGTTATGTTTCTATAATGTCTATTAAAGAGAAAGATTTGTCAATCTCAAATATAGACGAACCTAGTGTTCTAATGAAACAGACTAACACTGACGTGTGTTACCTCGATTACCCTTCAAATGAGTCTGACTCCGTTGATGAAAGGGAAGCAGCTGAAGAGAGTAAACTGATTCTAAATCTTGTTAGAATCCAGGCTTATAGAATTATTCGGTTTAAAAACAATGTCAATGTTCTTTTCGGTATAGTGAGAGATTGTGACTCTAAAGAAAAATCTCCTTGCAAGGAAAACGTTGTTGTTCGGTCATCACGTATCTTACTCGAGGCGAACCTCAAAAAGGATGCTTTGGAAATTGAACATCTCTTGAATAAACTTTCTATTCAAGGACGTTCCAAAAAGTCTACTATACCATCTACTTCTTTCACAACTGAAAGAATTCCAGTTCCAGAAGTAAAATCAGAATCCCTTCCCATTGGAAAAAGATGTGCTTATAACCTCTTCTAATCAAGGAAGTTCCACATCACATGGAAGGAAGAAATCTCCAAACGATGATGTTAAGTCTGTGCTGTCTAATCACCCTTGTGATCAGAAAGTGTGTCTCTTTTATGATTCAAAAGGGCATGTTAAGTAAAAGAGAAACTCTAGGTTGAATAACAATTATATTGTTCGACTTCAACACACCTTAGATTTAATCCTCAAAGGTGTAACTTACATTCGTATGTTTAAACCAATTGGTTTCAATACTCACCCTGTGTATTCTACCAGGAAAGTCAGTTCGATGTGTTCCTCAAATGCTCAAAAGCATAACAGACTTCTTAACAAAAATCGTCCAAGAAGAGCTCAAGAATTCTCTTCTATCAAAAAAGAAGATAATGTTGTTTTTGATGTGGAAAAAGTATCAGGAGAAGGGAGCAAAAATGATGTTATGAAAAACAACCTAAACGTGATAATTGAAGGATATAAAGAGATTGTCAATAGGCTGTCAACTCCCTCTTGTCAAAATTCTTCTGGTAAGAACTCAAACTATGTCTCGTATTTTGATGACAGTAAGTTT
>JAJJMB010018149.1:0-22864 GCA_023531105.1 Papaver atlanticum | reverse complement strand
ATCTGATTAATTTCAGCTTTAATTCACCCGAATGAGAAACTCAGGTCCAACTCTAGAAATCTTTTAACTTGGGATGTTCAAATCTGATAAATTTCATCTTCAGTTTACCCGAATGAGAAACTCAGGTCCAACTTTAGTAATCTTTGAACCTGGGATGTTAAAATCTGATAAATTTCATCTTCAGTTCATCTGAATAAGAAACTCATGTCCAACTCTAGTAATCTTTGAACCTGAGATGTTCAAATCTGATAAATTTCAGCTTCAGTTAACCCGAATGAGGAACTCAAGTCCAACTTTAGTAATCTTTGAACCCGGGATGTTCAAATATGATAAATTTCATCTTATGTTCACCGAATTAGAAACTCAGGTCCAACTCTAGTAATCTTTGAACCTGGGATGTTTAAATATGATAAATTTAAGCTTCAGTTCACCCGAATGAAAAACTCAGGTCCAACTTTAGTAATTTTTTAACCCGGGATGTTCAAATATGATAAATTGTATCTTCAGTTCACCGAATGAGAAACTCAGGTCAACCTCTAGTAATCTTAGAACCTTGGATGTTCAAATCTGATAATTTTCATCTTTAGTTCATCCGAATGAGAAACTCAGGTCAACCTCTAGTAATCTTTGAACTTGGGATGTTTAAATCTGAAAAATTTCATCTTCAGTTAACCCGAATTAGAAACTATGGTCCAACGCCAGTAATCTTTTAGCCTGGGATGTTTAAATATGATATATTTCAGCTTCAGTTCACCCGAATGAGAAACTCAGGTCCAACTCTAGTAATCTTTGAACCTAGGATGTTCAAATCCGGTAAATTTCATCTTAAGTTCACCCAAATGAGAAACTCAGGTCCAACTCTAGAAATCTTTGAACCTGGGATGTTCAAATCTGATAAATTTCTTCATCAGTTCATCCGAATGAGGAACTCAGGTCCAACTCTAGTAATCTTTGAACCTGGGATGTTCAAATCTGGTAAATTTAATCTTCATTACATCCGAATGAGAAACTCAAGTCCAACTCTAGTAATACTTAGGATGTTAAAATCTGACAAATTTCATCTTTAGTTCACCCGAATGAGAAACTCAAGTCCAACTCTAGTAATCTTTGAACCTGGGATGTTCAAATCTGATAAATTTAACCTTTAGTTCATCCAAATGAGAAACTCAGGTCCAACTCTAGTAATCTTTGAACTTTGGATGTTTAAATCTGAAAAATTTCATCTTCAGTTCACCCGAATTAAAAACTAAGGTCCAACGCCAGTAATCTTTTAGCATGGGATGTTTAAATATGATATATTTCAGCTTCAGTTCACCCGAATGAGAAACTCAGGTCCAACTCTAGTAATCTTTTAACCTAGGATGTTCAAATCCGATAAATGTCATCATAAGTTCACCCAAATGAGAAACTCAGGTCCAACTCTAGAAATCTTTGAACGTGGGATGTTCAAATCTGATATATTTCTTCTTCAGTTCATCCGAATGAGAAACTCAGATCCAACTCTAGTAATCTTTGAACCTGGGATGTTCAAATATGATAAATTTAAGCTTCAGTTAACCCGAATGAGAAACTCATGTTTAACTTTAGTAATATTTGAACCCGGGATGTTCAAATCTGATAAATTTCATCTTCAGTTCACCGAATGGGAAAATCAGGTCCAACTCTAGTAATCTTAGAACCTTGGATGTTCAAATCATATAAATTTCATCTTCAGTTCATCCGAATGAGAAACTCAGGTCCAACTCAAGTAATCTTTGAACTTGGGATATTAAAATCTTACAAATTTCAGCTTTAATTCACCCGAATGAGAAACTCAGGTCCAACTCTAGTAATCTTTGAAACTGGGATGTTCAAATCTTATAAATTTTAGCTTCAGTTCACCCGAATGAGAAACTAAGGTCCAACTTTAGTAATCTTTGAACCCGGGATGTTCAAACCTGATAAATTTCATCTTAAGTTCACCGAATGAGAAACTATGGTCCAACTCTAGTAATCTTTGAACCTGGGATGTTCAAATCTGATAAATTTCACCTTCAGTTCACCCGAATGAGAAACTCAGGTCCAACTTTAGTAATTTTTGAAATTTCATCTTCAGTTAACCGAATGAGAAACTCAGGTCAACCTCTAGTGATCTTAGAACCTGGGATGTTCAAATCTGATAAATTTCATCTTTAGTTCCTCCCAATGAGAAACTCAGGTCCAACTCTAGTAATCTTTGAACTTTGGATGTTTAAATCTGAAAAATTTCATCTTCAGTTCACCCGAATGAGAAACTCAGGTCCAACTCTTGTAATATTTTAACCTGGGATGTTTAAATCTGATATATTTCAGCTTCAGTTCACCCGAATGAGAAACTCAGGTCAAACTCTAGTAATCTTTGAACCTAGGATGTTCAAATCCGATAAATTTCATCTTTAGTTCACCCAAATGAGATACTCAGGTCCAACTCTAGAAATCTTTGAAACTGGGATGTTCAAATCTGATAAATTTCATCTTCAGTTCATCCGAATGAGAAACTCAGGTCCAACTGTAGTAATCTTTGAACCTAGGATGTTCAAATCTGATAAATTTCATCTTCAGTTCATCCAAATGATAAACTAAGGTCCAACTCTAGTAATATTTGAACTTTGGATGTTAAAAATGCAAACTTCAATATTTATAGACAAAGGAAGTTTGGACACAAAGGAATTTCCAAAACCGAATATTCTCTAAGATATGCAATAAACACAAATTCAGTTTTCATAATTCCTGGAAATTCACTGTCAAAATATTGACCGAAATCTCAGTAGAAAATCTACAATTATTAAATGCACATTACTAATTATTATTTTCTAAACATGTGTATTTAATTGATGGAAATTAAATAGCATATAAATACTAAGCAACCTTAATTAAAAGATTCTCAATTTATTTCGATCCGGGATTCTCCTTTAGCTATTAAGGAATATCTTTGAACAATTAAAGATAAGAGATACTCCACATGGTCAAAGTATGTCGACATCTTTACTTTGTAAATCCTTTTTCATATTTACAATCTTGGAACCGAATTTCCACACTTCCAAACAAGTTTAGAATTGGTTCATCTAACTTCGAAGAACTATGTTATTGATTATCCTATCAAATCACCAATCATGGGTTTAACGGTTCTACAAAAACAAGTTTCGGTTCTACCTCCATGTGAGTACTGGATATAGTCACGCTAGTTACCAAAACATGGTTAACTAGGTACTAGTATCGGTACCCACATACTTATTGTAACTACTTGTATTCGGTTGCACATGTTCATAGGTTCGGTTCCCCCAATGTCTAAAAACGTGTTGCACATGTTCATAGGATCGGTTCCCCTAATATCTAAAAACTTGTTGCACCTCTTACAAGGATCGATTCCCCACTTGTGATCGGTTTCACCTCTTACTAGGATCGGTTCCCCAGTTGCACTAATTAAAACATATCGATCATACCATCTTGAGTGATTACTTAAGATCGGTTTCACTAATAAAAGTCATACCAATACATAAGTCAGGCCTTGTGAATAATTTTACCAAGATACATAAACAAGTTTATGACCGGTTTTACTAAACACACATATTGGTAGTTCAAAATAGATTTGCAATGAATAACAATACCAATAAGCCTAGCGATTTCACTTTCGATTCACAAAACAAGTTTATGAATTTACTTCCTTTAAATGAATGTAAAAACATAGTTTCCTAGGATGAAATCTTCACCCATAACCATACATAATCACAATAGCATTCATACGAGTATGTCGATGTCTTATATACAAAGTTTAATGGTTAAGCAATAAACCTCGTATTGTATTCCTTAATACTATATCTAACTAGAGTATCATACACAGCTTCGCAGTTATGTTTTCAATATGCACGACTTGAAAGATACGTTAGGGAATGAAACAGTTCAAGTCAAATATTACTAACCTCAAGAGGAAGGATGATGTCGTCTTCGTAGGTCCTTACTTCTTTACATTCTTCAAGTCCTCACGTAATACTTGTAAGTCTCATATCCTAACACTTTCAAGCTAACTGATACGAAGTTGACTCTAGCATATAATCAAGCGACTCTTTAAATGAGTTTTGGTTCACTAAAATATGACAACCAAACTTGACATACCAACGCTTGGTGGGTTCAACCGAGCTATGCTCTAACAATATCCCCCTTTGTCAATTTTAGTGACAAACTCTTACATCATATGGATAAAAAAATTACAAGAATTCATTACACACATACGCTTGATTCCAAGTTCAACAGCACAAAACCTGCATTAAATTCAATCCTTAAATGCCGCTGCTGACATTATAATAACAAAGCTAATACTCCCCTAAAGGTGAGATAGGTAGATTTTCAATCCGCACGTCTTTGTTATTTCCATGTAGTTCCTCATAACTACGTATCATATGATATGTGACTCCCCCTTAGTCTATGCTTTCACTCTTTTCATTAGATAAAAACGTTTTAACACCATTGGCCTTTCCCTTAGTGATACCAAATCAAAATCAATATCACTTGTTTACTCCATATATTTCTTCCCCTTTTTGTCACAAAATGACAAAGAAACTAAAAAATAAAGGACAAACCGAAAGGATCTTATAAATCTCACAAAGAGAATTTGCAAACCTATAAGAGTTAAGCACGAGGGTTTTGCATACCATTTTAGATAACCAATATCAAAACCGAAACTACAAGTAATTTGGTTTTAATATGTTACCTAGGAAATAATTGCCCGAAGCAATTTTCCCTAATAGTTTAGCAAATCAAAAATCGACTAAGCACCTTATTTTTTTTGCTAAACCGATTGTACAAATACAATCGCTTGTTCGATAAGACCAAAATAAAGATCAGAATTAACTTTATTTTTCTCATCAGGATCTAATTATTCTCATTAATAACTTAGACATTTCACTTTTAAACAAGAAAAATACTAGGCTAGTTAACTAGTAATACTTGTTAAGGCATTCGGTTAGACTTGAATAACCGAAACCTCCAATTTGATAAGTCTAACTAAGATCCGAATTAACTTAGTTTCTCTTATCCGGAATTCACTTGGACTAAACAAATGATCCCGAAACCTTTTTTTAAGCCATAAACAATTCATACAAACCAAATAAATCAACTTGCAGAATTATTTATCTTAACCGGAAGCAATTGAAACAAACATAGACATTATAGCACTGCAACTGCACCGAAAATTTTGTAAGCCTAAACAATTGATACCAAACAATAACGAAAGATAACAATAGTTTTCTTAACCGGAAACAATTTAATCACACTCAAACATTTATACACACATAATGGAATAAACATCAATTGTAACGAAATTTTGTTAAGCAAAAGCAATAAATATATGCAATAAAATCATGCTTTTCTTAAACAGGAAAACAAATAACTAACAAGATTGTTCCCTCAAATTCCGCATCCTCTTCTCCCCAGAAAGATATGTCAATAAGCAGAAGTTCACTTAGAACTCTCCTCCATTGATGTTGTCATCCTCCCACCAAAACAAAAGAACAACAACAAAGAGCAACCTTTACCAGAGAAAGGTTGAAAACCAGTTTTAACTAATGCGATGCAAAAGTTTAAACCTCGAAACACATATGCTTTTATGCTAAACCAAAAGATTCAACATATTGTGACTTTTTCACATATTTGTTTCTATCAGAACCCCTTATGATCCTTTGATAAAGACTACCAACATGGGCTAGAACTCAATCCCGCTAAATCAAAAAGTCACCCAAACCATAAGGGTTCACACATATGAGATCGAATATTAAGGTAATAAAACCGAAATCAAACATCCCATAAATATACATAGCAATAATATAAAGCATTCAAGCACAGGCTATGTAACCGAAAACTATCACAAGAAAAATTATAAAATAATAATTTTATTCATAATAAAGATAGTTTTATTCAAAAATAGATCTCATACAATCAAAAACTAATGTCTATTTTATTTTTGAAACTCTAATTTTATCCTGTTAGAATTTCCTTCAATGTTGAAGCCGGATCAGAAGATTTCTCAGGATTCCAATCATCTTCTATGATTATTAGTCTTGATTCAAGACTAACAACACTGTTATTGACCTCCTTTACTTCCTTTCTAAAATCTTTTTCCATGTTCCTTACTTCACATAAAATTAGATCTAACTTTAGTGAGAGATTCTTGAGAAGATTATCATTGAGAGAAGAGATTTCTTCATTAGGAACATCTTGATGAAGCTCTGGAGATGAATCTGAATCATCATCATAAGATTCGAGACGAAGTTTCTTGTTAGGAAACAGTATGGTCCAGACCTTTTCGGTTTTTCGAGAGTTGCAGCTAGAGGTAGACATTCTGTCAAAAATCTATAAAATGAAGTAAGAGACCTCTCCTATTGTAAGTTCATGAACTTTCTCAAAAATCTTCGAGAATATTATTTCAATTAAATACTTTTAGAAATATTTTTATTCAAATATTTACATACATATCCTTACTGTGTACTTTTTGAGGGTAACAAGTAAGGATTCATGATAACCAATTAGTTTACCATTTTTCGGTTGTTGAATCTTCTTCCCTTGAAGGTTTTAACATCCTTAAGGACTTGAGAACCAATTGTGTCTGAACTTCTAGGATCAACTCTCAATCTTGATGTAAGATCTTGGTGTTCGAAAAATATAGGAGTGATTTTTGATCTAGACTTCGATCTTGAATTTTTGGGTTTATAGAGTGTTCCTCTTTGTTTAATATCAGGACATTGCCTTTGATAATGCCCTTTTTGTTTGCATTCGAAACAAACATCAGATGTATTCCGATTGTTGGATTTGGTTTTCACAGATTTGTTTAACCTTTCTTCCTTGTCTTTTGATACAATCATACCAAATGATGTTCTTCCGAAGCAATTGAGTCTGTCTCTCAGTTTCTGATTTTCTGCTTTTAACTTCCTTATCTCATCTTTACAACATTTAATATCGAGAATGAGTTTAGATACTTGAACCTTTTCGGAACATTGAGAGACCTCGATTTTCTTAAGTCGCTTGTTAAATTTTTCTTTATCATTCAGAAAACTCCGTTTGAGTTGATCAAGCGATGATTTAATTCCATTGATATTAGATTCAAGAAACTGAGTTCTATTATCTTTACATGGAAACAATTTTTTGAGAATCGTAGGTGTAACCTCTTCTTGAGTATCTACTGTTGAGGATGTTTCAGAGTTAGAGACTTCTGCAATGGTTGCAATATTATCCACCATATATTCTTGATTATCCTCGTCAGGGGAATAGTCAAGAGTTGCAGTATATGCATTTCTTTTCCATTGGGTATCCTTAGTTGGACAATCCGGAGAAATATGACCAAATCCTCTATATTTGTAGCATTGAGGAATATTATTATCATCATCCCAAGTGTCTTCACTATTACGTGTAGAAATGTGTTTTCTTTTTGACACAGGAGATTCTCTTTTCCGATGTCTCAACAATTTTTTGAGTTGTTGAGTAATAAGAGACAAATGATAATTTATATCAGCCTCATCTTCAGCATTTTGATCTTCCTGATCTAGGGAGTTTTCCGGACATTGAGTCGGAATCTTTCTACTAGCATTATAAGCCAGATTGTCTTTTTGTTTAGACGAATACTCCTGATCAAATATCTTTAGTTTTCCAACATGGGAACTTCTTGATAATGAGGAAAGATCATTATCTTCAATGATTGCATGTTTCTTAGAATCGTATCTTGATGGCAACGATCTGAGAATTTTGCATACTATATCTTTTTCTGAAATAGTCTTTCCAAGAGATAAAGAAGCATTAATTATCTCAGAGAGTTTGACGTAAAACTCTTCAGAAGTGTCGTTGTCATCCATTCGAAGGTTTTCCCAATCGGATAATAGAGTTTGAAGTCTAGCTTCTTTCTCAGAAGTATTTCATTCGAATACGATCTGAAGATTATCCCAAGCTTCTTTCGAAGTTTGACAAGTTGATACATGATGTTATAGATCACGACTTACAGCATGTACAATAGCATTCCAACCATCTGAATTCTGCTTAGCAAAAGCCTTTTCTTCAGTTGAGTAATCTACTAAGCGTTTAAACTCAGTTTCCGAATTTTCAACTTTCGGGCGATTATAACCATCGACAACTAATAGCCATGTATTAAAGTCTCGTGATTAAAGAAAAGATCTCATAGCAGATTTCTACCATAGATAGTTTGTTCCATCAAATCTTGGTGGTACGTTAATCGAAGTCGATTCATGAGAACTCGAATTCATTTCTTATAGGTTGGATCGCACCAAACAAAGATTGTTAGATCTTTTAGTGTTTGCCTACTCTGATACCAATTGAAAAGACGAGGGTACCCAAATATACCTCAATCTAAAAATTTTCCACCTATAAGTTCTTTCTCCGAAAGTGATTGTCTATGGACTGAGTCGATACAATACAACTAATCGGTTCACACTTCGTGTGATCGTCTATGGATACGAGATCGAGACAATACAACAACGAAGTATGTTTACTTGACAATAGTTTCGGACTTAACCAAACACTATAGGATTGTCTATCAGGTAAAATTGGAATTAACGTTTGTGTGATTTACTTTAAATTATAATAAACACAATTATAATTGCGGAAAATAAAAGCAACAAGATTTTGTTAACGAGGAAACCGCAAATGCAGAAAAACCTCGGGATCTAGTCCAGAATTGAATACTCTCAGAATTAAGCCACTATACAAAATTAGACCAACTTCGTATAGTTGAGACCAAGCAACTAAACCTATAGTTCACCTAGTTCCCTCAGTATCCCTGCACCTCAAACTTGCAATAAGTCACGCACTTGGAACAATTCCTTTGGTTCGTATTCCAAAGAGTAACGGAATAACAAATCTGTTCGGTAACAACTCTTTTCAAACTAAGTGATATGAGTTTGAAAAAGGTTCTTCCGTTTAACCAATAAACTCCTTTGTCGGGTCTTGAGATCTATCTAAATATACAACTACCAAAGTAGTTGGGTTTAGATTTTGCGATCAATATTCAAAGTCACAAAGAAAATATATTGATGCCGATATACTCAACTAATCAATCAAGATTATCACAAAGATAAACTGATTATAGTTGAATCCCTCCAGTCGAATCAAGTACTGTACACACCAAAGATTATGAACCCAAAAGTCTTCTTTGTCTTCAAAACTTCTTAGATCTTCAATCAGCACATGCACACAAACAACTTGAATCTCTTGTGATCAATCACACACAGAACGGAGTCTGTTAACGTTGGATTATCACAAGACGTCTTTAGATCTACAAATAGTCTAAAGATCCCCGTCGAAACTTCGATCCAGTTTGAGTGAATCTTATATCAGAAGAGAAGATTCTCAAGCATAAACAAACTAGGTGCAATCAAAGTTCAACAACCATTAGTCAATCAAATAAATCGAAAACTAATAATAAACTGTAATTATCTAGTTTCCCACCAATGGTACTAATAAAGATTCTCAATCCAAAAGAAGTCTTTAAACCGAGCGGCCATAAGAGATTTCGCCTAATTAGGTTACTTTCCTCTCCGAATAGGCGGCTCCACCAGTAACAACACAACTAGGTAGTTTTTCTGGCTCTGAGAATTAGTTTGCTAGAAATGCAAACTTCAATATTTATATACAAAGGAAGTTTGGACACCAAGGAATTTCCAAAACCGAATATTCTCAAAGATATGCAATAAACACAAAATCGGTTTTCATAATTCCTGTAAATGCACTGTCGAAATATTGACCGAAATCTCAGGAGAAAATCTACAATTAGTAAATGCACATTACTAATTATTATTTCTAAAGATATGCATTTAATTGCTGGAAATTAAATAACATATAAAAACTAAGCAACCTTAATTAAAAGATTCTCAATTTATTTCGATCCGGGATTCTACTTTAGCTATTAAGGAATATCTTTGAACAATTAAAGATAAGAGTTACTGCACATGTTCAAAGTATGTCGACATCTTTACTTTGTAAATCCTTTTTCATATTTACAATCTTGGAACCGACTTTCCATACTTCCAAACAAGTTTAGAATTGGTTCATCTGACTTCCAAGAACTATGTGATTGATTATCCTATCAAATCATCAATCATGGGTTTAACGTTTCTACCAAAACAAGTTTCGGTTCTACCTCCATGTGAGTACTGGATATAGTCATGCTAGTTACCAAAACATGGTTGACTAGGTACTAGGATTGGTTCCCACATACTTATGGTAACTACTTGTATTCGGTTGCACATGTTCATAGGTTCGGTTCCCCCAATGTCTAAAAACGTGTTGTACATGTTCATAGGATCGGTTCCCCTAATATCTAAAAATGTGTTGCACCTCTTACAAGGATCGATTCCCCACTTGTGATCGGTTGCACCTCTTACTAGGATCGGTTCCCCAGTTGCACTAATTAAAACATATCGATCATACCATCTTGAGTGATTACTTAAGATCGGTTTCACTAATAAAAGTCATACCAATACATAAGTCAGGCCTTTTGAATAGTTTTACCAAGATACATAAACAAGTTTATGAGCGGTTATACTAAACACACATATTGGTAGTTCAAAATAGATTTGCAATGAATAACAATACCAATAAGCCTAGCGATTTCCCTTTCGATTCACAAAACAAATTTATGAATTTACTTCCTTTAAACGAATGTAAAAACATTGTTTCCTAGGACAAAATCTTCACCCATACCCATACATAATCACAATAGCATTCATACGATTATGTCGATGTCTTATATACAAAGTTTCATGGTTAAGCAATAAACCTCGTATTGTATTCCTTAATACTATGTCTAACTAGAGTATCATACATAGCTTCGTAGTTATGTTTTCAATATGCACTACTTGAAAGATACGTTAGGGAATGAAATAGTTCAAGTCAAATATTACTAACCTCAAGAGAAAGGATGATGTCGTCGTCGTAGTTCCTTACTTCTTCACATTCTTCAAGTCTTCACGTAATACTTGTAAATCTCATATCCTAACACTTTTAAGCTAACCTATACAAAGTTGGCTCTAGCATATAATCAAGCGACTCTTTAAATGAGTTTTGGTTCACTAAAATATGACAACCAAACTTGGCATACCAACGCTTGGTGGGTTCAACCGAGCCATGCTCTAGCACATTGCCAACTACACCACAAACATAATTATTACCAAGTAGTACAATACCACCTCCTACAGATTCATAAGAGGTGAACCATTCCTTCTTTGGACTCATATGATAAGAACAAGCTGAATCAAAAATTCATACTTCACGATGATCACCATATGTAACCGTCAACACTTCTCCTGTTTCAGAACCTTCTTCAACTATTACCGCTTGTGAATTTGACTCACGATTCTCCTTAGCTTTAAGCTTTGGACAATCTCTCTTCCAGTGTCCTTCTTCGTGGTTATTTTTGGTGTCTATAAATTACCAAACACATATCTTGTTTAGTTATTCTAGGGACTAAAAGAGTTCCACCTGCTAAGAGGCGCATAATAACAGAAGAGCTCGGTACACCAGGCAGCAAGAGGCTACGCAGCCTCCATGATACTCCGTGTACTCCCGGAAGATGACAATACATCACCTTTTCCACCAGCAAGGAAAATGAGGTACGATGAACTGGTTAGAGATAACACATTCAAGACAAAACAGGTACTTGAAATTGTCTTAGAACTTGCCAAAATTAAAGAAAGATTTAACTGGCACACTTTAAAGTCCAACAGAAATATGCTAGTTGTCGATTGAAAATATCCGTCATGCAAGTGGCGTCTGCGGGCATCCAAGATGGGTGCTCTTTCCTACTTTATAATAAACTCCGTCAGAGCTCCTCACACATGTGATCGCGAAAAAGTCCCCATCGAAACAGAATCAGTCAGTCGTGGCTTGGCCGAACTTTTCAATAAAAAATTTGCACAGTATCATAGCATTTACACACCCAGGCAGCTTCAGTATTACTTGGAACATACTTACCGTGTGGAAGTCACGTATAGGAAGGTATTTAAAGGTTGTAAGCGTGGAATAGAACTGATAATAGGTTCCCCAGATGAGTCATACCAACACCTGGTCAGGTATAGTCATATGCTTGCATACCGTAACCAAGGAACTCGTACAGCAATTCAAACAGATAAAGATGATGTTTTTCAGTACTGTTTCGTGGATCTAGGAGTATGCCTAGAAGGATTTAAGAGACGTGCGAGGTTAGCGTTTGATGTCGATGGTACACATCTAACAGGCGAATACCTTGGACTCGTACTGTCAGCCGTAGCATTAGATGCTAATGAACAAATCTACCCAATTGCGTTTGGCATTGTTGATTCGGAGAATAACAAGGCATGTGCTTGGTTCATGGAAAAGTTGGCCGCTGCCTTAAGGGTATGATTTCTCAAAGCGTAAGGATCTAGTTATTGCCTTAGAAAGATCTCTTCCCATCCGTACTGCTGTTGAAAATGCGTTTCCTGATGCTACCCATGTTTTCTGCGCCTACCATATTAAAGGTATATAACGACAACAGCTTATAGCATGTGACTACAACTGGAACTTTTACCATGATAAAGTTTTCCTACACATTACCGTTATAGATATTCTCTACGATTTTGCATTTTTATATGTTCAATATTACATTTCTTGGCTTTGCTCATTACTCGATATGTAAATTTTGAGGTTTCATAATGCAGAGAACATCAAAAAGAAATACCATAACAATGAAGCGTCTTGGTTCTTTTGGAGAGATGCCTAAGCTTACACTGAGCATGAACATAAAAAATTTATGGCTGATCTTCGAAGACTAAGCATAAAGGCTGCAGATGACGTATGGGATATTGGAACACACAAGTGGGCAAGGGTTTACGCTAAAGAGCTCGTTATAGTCTCATGACGACGAACGCCTACCAAAGTTGGTATGCGAAAATATTGAAAGTCAAAGATGTGCCCATATGCCATTTAGTAGATTATCTTCGGAAAACGCTCATGAAATGGTTCTCTGCTCAAAGACAAGAATCTAATGATTGGCACCATCCCTTCAGTAAACACGCCCATGAAATTATACAAGAACATAGGATATTGGCTGTGAAGTGTAGTTCCTTCCATGTGATAGGTGAGAAATATGAAATACATGAAAGTGATAACTAGGATCAGAACATCGTCGATCTTGCACGAAAGACTTGCACTTACGGAGTTTTTACACATGAGCATTTTACTTGTGGCCATGCGATGGCGGTATGCCACAAGATTAGGGTAAGGTGGGAGACTCTTTGTGGGGAGTACTACCGAACTACCAACTGGAGAGGTATGTATGCGCCTCCTATCTATGGAGTCCTGACTTGTGATTAGGATCTCCCAAGGGATATGGATGCTATTGTTGTTTTGCATCCCAATACAGGCAGAGATCCTGGTCGTCCAATGGGTGGTCAAATTCGGTCTGCTTATGAAAGACCTGCTCCATCTAAAGGGACGCGATCTTGTTCAAATTGTCACAAGTCAGGTCATTACGCCAATACCTGCCCTGATAAAAACCGAATGAGAAACTCAGGTCCAACTATAGTAATCTTTGAACCTGGGATGTTAAAATCTGATAAATTTAATCTTCAGTTCACCTGAATGAGAAACTCAGGTCTAACTCAAGTAATCTTTGAACTTGGGATGCTAAAATCTGACAAATTTCATCTTCAGTTCACCCGAATGAGTAACTCAGGTCCAACTCTAGTAATCTTTGAACCTGGGATGTTCAAATTTGATAAATTTCAGCTTCAGTTCACACGAATGAGAAACTAAAGTCCAACTTTAATAATTTTTGAACCCGGGATGTTCAAATCTGATAAATTTCATCTTAAGTTCACCGAATGAGAAACTCAGGTCCAACTCTAGTAATCTAAGAACCTGGAATGTTCAAATCTGATAAATTTCATCTTAAGTTCATCCAAAGGAGAAACTAAGGTCCAACTCTAGTAATCTTAGAACCTGATATGTTCAAATCTAATAAATTTAATCTTAAGTTCATCTAAATGAGAAACTCAGGTCCAACTCTAGTAATCTTTGAACTTGGGATGTTTAAATCTTACAAATTTCATCTTCAGTTCACCCGAATGAGAAACTCAGGTCAAACTCTAGTAATCTTTGAACCAGGGATGTTCAAATCTGCTATATTTAAGCTTCAGTTCACTCGAATGAGAAACTCAGGTCCAACTTTAGTAATCTTAGAACCCGGGATGTTCAAAACTTATAAATTTCATCTTAATTTCACCCGAATGAGAAACTCAGGTCAAACTCTAGTAATCTTTGAACCTGGGATGTTCAAATATGATAAATTTCATCTTAAGTTCACCCGAATGAGAAACTCATGTCCAACTCTAGAAATCTTTAAACCTGGGATGTTCAAATCTGATAAATTTCATCTTTAGTTCATCCGAATGAGAAACTCAGGTCCAACTCTAGTAATCTTTGAACCCGGGATGTTCAAATTTGATAAATTTCATCTTCAGTTCACCGAATGAGAAACTCGGGTCAAACTCTAGTAATCTTAGAACCCGGGATGTTCAAATCTGATAATTTTAATCTTAAGTTTACCGAATGAGAAACTCAGGTCAACCTCTAGTAATCTTTGAACCTGGGATGTTAAAATCTGATAAATTTCATCTTCAGTTCACCCAAATGAGAAACTATATTCCAACTCTAGAAATCTTTGAACCTGGGATGTTAAAATCTGATTAATTTCAGCTTTAATTCACCCGAATGAGAAACTAAGGTCAAACTATAGTAATCTTTGAACCTGGGATGTTAAAATCTGATAAATTTCATCTTCAGTTAACCCGAATGAGAAACTCAGGTCCAACTTTAGTAATCTTTGAACCTGGGATGTTCAAATCTGACAAATTTCATCTTAAGTTCACCCGAATGAGAAACTCAGGTCACACTTTAGTAATATTTGAACCTGGGATGTTAAAATCTGATAAATTTCATCTTCTGTTCGCCGAATGAGAAACTCAGGTCCAACTCTAGTAATCTTTGAACCTGGGATGTTCAAATCTGATAAATTTCTTCTCCAGTTCATCCGAATGAGAAACTCAGGTCCAACTCTAGTAATCTTTAAACTTGGGATGTTTAAATCTGACAAATTTCATCTTCAATTCACCTGAATGAGAAACTCAGGTGCAACTATTGTAATCTTTGAACCCGGGATGTTCAAATCTGATAGATTTCATCTTAAGTTCACCCGAATGAGAAACTCAGGTCCAACTTTAGTAATCTTTGAACCTGGGATGTTCAAATCTTATAAATTTCATCTTATGTTCATTCGAATAATAAATTCAGGTCCAACTCTAGTAATCTTTGAACCTGGGATGTTCAAATCTGATAAATTTAAGCTTCAGTTCACCTGAATGAGAAACTCAAGTCCAACTCTAATAATCTTACAACCTGGGATGTTCAAATCTGATAAATTTCAGCTTTAGTTCACCCGAATGAGAAACTCGGGTCCAACTTTAGTAATCTTTTAACCCGGGATGTTCAAATCTGTTAAATTTAATCTTAAGTTAACCGAATGAGAAACTCAGGTCCAACTCTAGTAATCTTTGAACCTGGGATGTTCAAATCTGATAAATTTCATCTTCAGTTCACCCAAATGAGAAACTATATTCCAACTCTAAAAATCTTTTAACGTGGGATGTTCAAATCTGATTAATTTCAGCTTTAATTCACCCGAATGAGAAACTAAGGTCCAACTCTAGTAATCTTTTAACCTGGGATGTTCAAATCTGATAAATTTCATCTTCAGTTCACCCGAATGAGAAACTCAGGTCCAACTTTAGTAATCTTTAAACCTGGGATGTTCAAATCATACAAATTTCATCTTAAGTTCACCCGAATGAGAAACTCAGGTCCAACTCTAGTAATCTTTGAACCTTTGATGTTCAAATCTGATAAATTTCATCTTCAGTTCACCCAAATGAGAAACTATATTCCAACTCTAGAAATCTTTGAACCTGAGATGTTCAAATCTGATTAATTTCAGCTTTAATTCACCCGAATGAGAAACTAAGGTCCAACTCTAATAATCTTTGAACCTGGGATGTTCACATCTGATAAATTTCATCTTTAGTTCACCCGAATGAGAAACTCAGGTCCAACTTTAGTAATCTTTTAACCTGGAATGTTCAAATCTGATAAATTTCATCTTCTGTTCATCCGAATAATAAATTCTGGTCCAACTCTAGTAATCTTTGAACCTGGGATGTTCAAATCTGATAAATTTCAGCTTCAGTTCTCCCGAATGAGAAACTCAAGTCCACCTTTAGTAATTTTTTAACCCGGGATGTTCAAATTTGATAAATTTCATCTTCAGTTCACCGAATGAGAATCTCGGGTCCAACTCTAGTAATCTTAGAACCTGGGATGTTCAAATCTAATAAATTTAATCTTCAGTTCATCCGAATGAGAAACTAAGGTAAAACTCAAGTAATCTTTGAACTTGGGATATTAAAATATGACAAATTTCAGCTTTAATTCACCCGAATGAGAAACTCAGGTCCAACTCTAGTAATCTTACAACCTGGGATGTTCAAATCTGATAAATTTTAGCTTCAGTTCACTCGAATGAGAAACTCAGGTCCAACTTTAGTAATCTTTGAACCCGGGATGTTCAAATCTGTTAAATTTCATCTTAAGTTCACCGAATGAGAAACTCAGGTCCAACTATAGTAATCTTTGAACCTGGGATGTTCAAATCTGATAAATTTCAGCTTCAGTATACCCGAATGAGATACTCAGCACCAACTCTAGTAATCTTTTAACCTAGGATGTTCAAATCCGATAAATTTCATCTTAAGTTCACCCAAATGAGAAACTCAAGTCAAACTCTAGAAATATTTGAAACTGGGATGTTCAAATCTGATAAATTTAGTCATCAGTTCATCCGAATGAGAAACTCAGGTCCAACTCTAGTAATCTTTGAACCTGGGATGTTTAAATATGATCAATTTCATCAACGGTTCATCTGAATGAGAAACTCAGGTCCAACTTTAGTAATTTTTGAAATTTTATCTTCAGTTCACCGAATGAGAAACTCAGGTCAACTTCTAGTAATCTTAGAACTTGGGATGTTCAAGTATGATAAATTTCATCTTTAGTTCATCCGAAGTAGAAACTCAGGTCCAACTCTAGTAATCTTTGAACTTGGAATGTTTAAATCTTAAAAATTTCATCTTCAGTTCACCCGAATGAGAAACTCAGGTCCAACTCTAGTAATCTTTTAACCTGGGAGTTTTAAATCTGATATATTTCAGCTTCAGTTCACCCGAATGAGAACTGAGGTCCAACTCTAGTAATCTTTGAACCTAAGATGTTCAAATCCGATAAATTTCATCTTAAATTCACCCAAATGAGAAACTCAGGTCCAACTCTAGAAATCTTTGAAACTGGGATGTTCAAATATGATCAAATTCATCTTCAGTTCATCCGAATGAGAAACTCAGGTCCAACTTTAGTAATATTTGAACTTGGGATGTTAAAATCTTACAAATTTCATCTTTAGTTCACTCGAATGAGAAACTCAGGTCCAACTCTAGTAATCTTTGAACCTGGGATGTTCAAATCTTATAAATTTCAGCTTCAGTTCATCCGAATGAGAAACTACTTTCAAACTTTAGTAATCTTTGAACCTGGGATGTTCAAATCTTATAAATCTCATCTTCTGTTCACCGAATGAGATACTCAGGTCCAACTATAGTAATCTTTGAACCTGGGATGTTCAAATCTGATAAATTTCATCTCAAGTTCATCCGAAGAAACTAAGGTCCAACTCTAGTAATCTTTGAACTTGTGATGTATAAATCTTACAAATTTAATCTTCAGTTTACCTGAATGAGAAACTCATTTCCAACTCTTGTAATCTTTGAACGCATGATGTTCAAATCTGATAAATTTCATTTTAAGTTCACCTTAATGAGAAACTCAGGTCCAACTCTAGAAATCTTTGAACCTGGGATGTTCAAATCTGATAAATTTCATCTTCAGTTCATCCGAATGAGAAACTCTGGTCCAACACAAATAATCTTTGAACTTGGGATATTAAAATCTAACAAATTTAATCTTTAATTCACCCAAATGAGAAACACAGGTCCAACTCAAGTAATCTTTGAACCTGGGATGTTAAAATCTGATAAATTTTATCTTCAATTCACCTTAATGAGAAACTCAGGTCCAATTCTTGTAATCTTTGAACCTGGGATATTCAATTCTAATAAATTTCATCTTAAGTTCACCCGAATGAGAAACTCAGGTCCAACTCTAGTAATCTTTGAACGTGGGATGTTGAAATATGATAAATTTCAGTTTTAGTTCACCCGAATGAGAAACTCTAGTCCAACTCTAGTAATCTTTGAACCTGGGTTATTAAAATCTGACAAATTTCATCTTCAGTTAACCCGAATGAGAAACTCAGGTCCAACTCTAGTAATCTTTGAACCTGGGATGTTCAAATCTGATAAAATTCATATTCAGTCCATCCGAATGAGAAACTCAGGTCCAACTCTAGTAATCTTTGAACCAGGGATGTTCAAATCTGATAAATTTCAGCTTCAGTTCACCCAAATGAGAAACTCAGGTCAAACTTTAGTAATCTTTGAACCCGGGATGTTCAAATCTTATAAATTTCAGCTTCAGTTCACCCGAATGAGAAACTCAGGTCCAACTCTAGTAATCTTTTAACCTGTGATGTTTAAATCTGATAAATTTAATCTTAAGTTCACCCGAATGAGAAACTCAGGTCCAACTCTAGAAATCTTTGAACCTAGGATGTTCAAATCTGATAAATTTCATCTTTAGTTCATCCGAATGAGAAACTATGGTCCAAGTCTAGTAATCTTTGAAACTGGGATATTCAAATATGATAAATTTCATCTTCAGTTCATCCGAATGAGAAACTCAGGTCAACCTCTCATAATATTTTGACCCGGGATGTTCAAATATGATAAATTTCATCTAAGTTCACCCAAATGAGAAACGCAAGTCCAACTCAAGTAATCTTTGAACTTGGGATAATAAAATCTGACAAATTTCACCTTTAGTTCACCCGAATGAAAAACTCATGTCCAACTCTAGTAATCTTTGAACTTGGGATATTTAAATCTGACAAATTTCATCTTTATTTCACCCGAATGAGAAACTCAGGTCAAACTCTAGTAATTTTTGAACCTGGGATGTTCAAATCTGATAAATTTAATCTTTAGTTCACCTGAATGAGAAACTAAGGTCCAACTCTAGTAATCTTTTAACCTGGGATATTTAAATATGATATATTTCAGCTTCAGTTAACCCGAATGAGAAACTCAGGTCAACCTCTAGTAATCTTTGAACCTGGGATGTTCAAATCTGATAAATTTAAGCTTCAGTTCACCCGAATGAGAAACTACTGTCAACCTTTAGTTATCTTTGGACCTTGGATGTTCAAATCTTATAAATTTTATCATTAGTTCACCCGAATGAGAAACTCAGGTCCAACTATAGTAATCTTTGAACCTGGGATGTTCAAATCTGATAAATTTTATCTCCAGTTCATCCGAATGAGAAACTCAGGTCCAACTCTAGTAATCTTTGAACTTGGGATGTTTAAATCTTATAAATTTCATCTTCAGTTCACCTAAAATAGAAACTCAGGTCGAACTCTTGTAATCTTTGAACCCAGGATGTTCAAATATGATAAATTTCATCTTAAGTTCACCCAAATGACAAACTAAGGTCCAACACTAGTAATCTTTGAACATGTGTTTTTCAAATCTGATAAATTTTCAGCTTCAGTTATCCCGAATGAGAAACTCAGGTCCAACTCTAGTAATCTTTGAACCTGGGTTGTTAAAATATGATAAATTTCATCTTAAGTTAACCCGAATGAGAAACTCAGGTCCAACTCTAGTAATCTTTGAACCTGGGATGTTTAAATCTGATAAATTTAATCTTAAGTTCACCCGAATGAGAAACTCGGGTCCAACTCTATAAATCTTTGAACCTGGGATGTTCAAATCTGATAAATTTCATCTTCAGTTCATCCGAATGAGAAACTCAGGTCAACCTCTAATAATATTTTAACCTGGGATGTTAAAATTTTATAAATTTCATCTAAGTTCACCCAAATGAGAAACGCAAGTCCAACTCTAGAAATCTTTGAACCTAGGATTTTAATATCTGATAAATTTCATCTTCAGTTCATCCGAATGAGATACTCAGGTCAAACTCAAGTAAACTTTGAACTTGGAATATTAAAATTTTACAAATTTCACCTTTAGTTCACCCGAATGAGAAACTCATGTCCAACTCTATTAATCTTTGAACTTTGGATATTTAAATCTTACAAATTTCAACTTCAGTTAACCTGAATGAGAAACTCAGGTCCAACTATAGTAATCTTTGAACATGGGATGTTAAAATCTGATAAATTTCAGCTTCAGTTAACCGAATGAGAACCTCAGGTCCAACTCTTGTAATCTTTGAACCTTGGATGTTCGAATCTGATAATTTCATCTCCAGTTCATCCGAATGAGAAACTCTGGTCCAACTCTAGTAATCTTTGAACTTGGGATGTTCCAATATGATAAATTTCATCTTCAGTTAACCTGAATGAGACACTCAGGTCCAACTTTTGTAATCTTTGAAGCTAGGATTTTAAAATCTGATAAATTTAATCTTAAGTTCACCCGAATGAGAAACTCAGGTCCAACTCTAGTAATCTTTGAACATGGGATGTTCAAATCTGATAAATTTCAGCTTCAGTTCACCCGAATGAGAAACTCAGTTCCAACTCTAGTAATCTTTGAACCTGGGTTGTTAAAATCTTACAAATTTCATCTTAAGTTCACCCGAATGAGAAACTAAGGTCCAACTCTAGTAATCTTTGAACCTGGGATGTTCAAATATGATAAATTTAATCTTCAGTTCATCCGAATAAGAAACTCAGGTCCAACTCTAGTAATCTTTGAACCTGGGATGTTCAAATATGATAAATTTCATCTTCTGTTCATTTGAATAAGAAACTCAGGTCCAACTCTAGTAATCTTTGAATCTTGGATGTTCAAATAAGATAAATTTCATCTTCAGTTCACCGGAATGAGAAATTCATGTCCAACTCTAGTAATATTTGAACTTGGGATGATAAAATTTGACAAATTTCATCTTTAGTTCACCCAAATGAGAAACTCAGGTCAACCTCTAGTAATCTTTGAACCTGGGATGTTCAAATCTGATAAATTTAAGCTTCAGTTCACCCGAATGAGAAACTACTGTCAAACTTTAGTAATCTTTGGACCTGGGATATTCAAATCTTATAAATTTCATCATTAGTTCACCCGAATGAGAAACTCAGGTCTAACTATAGTAATCTTTGAACCTGGGATGTTAAAATCTGATAAATTTTATCTCCAGTTCATCCGAATGAGAAACTCAGGTCCAACTCTAGTAATCTTTGAACTTGAGATGTTTAAATCTGATAAATTTCATCTTCAGTTCACCTGAATGAGAAACTAAGGTCCAACTCTTGTAATCTTTGAACCTAGGATGTTCAAATCTGATAAATTTCATCTTAAGTTCACCAAAATGATAAACTCAGGTCCAACTCTAGTAATCTTTGAACATTGGTTTTTCAAATCTGATAAATTTCAGCTTAAGTTCTCCCGAATGAGAAACTCAGGTCCAACTCTAGTAATCTTTGAACCTGGGTTGTTAAAATCTGATAAATTTCATCTTAAGTTAACCCGAATGAGAAACTCAGGTCCAACTCTAGTAATCTTTGAACCTGGGATGTTCAAATCTGATAAATTTCATCTTCAGTTCATCCGAATAAGAAACTCAGGTCCAACTTTAGTAATCATTGAACCTTGGATCCTTAAATATGATAAATTTCATCTTCAGTTGATCCGAATGAGAAACTCAGGTCCAACTCTAGTAATATTTGAACCTGGGATGTTCATATCTGATAAATTTCATCTTAAGTTCATCCGAATGAGAAACTCGGGTTCAACTCTTGTAAACTTTGAACCTGGGATGTTCAAATTTGATAAATTTCTTCTTCGGTTCACCCAAATGAGAAACTCATGTCCAACTCTAGTAATCTTTGAACTTGGGATGTTAAAATCTGATAAATTTCATCTTCAGTTCACCCGAATGAAAAATTCAGGTCCAACTCTAGTAATCTTTTAACCTTTGATGTTCAAATCTGATAAATTTCAGCTTCAGTTCATCCGAATGAGAAACTCAGGTCCAACTTTAGTAATCTTTGAACCAGGGATGTTCAAATCTGATAAATTTCATCTTCAGTTAACCCGAATGAGAAACTTAGGTCCAACTCAAGTAATCTTTGAACCTGGGTTGTTAAAATCTTACAAATTTCATCTTAAGTTCACCCAAATGTGAAACTAAGGTCAAACTCTAGTAATCTTTTACATGGGATGTTCAAATCTGATAAATTTAATCTTCAGTTCATCCGAATAAGAAACTCAGGTCCAACTCTAGTAATCTTTGAACCTGGGATGTTCAAATCTGATAAATTTCATCTTAAGTTCACCTAAATGAGAAACTATGGTCCAACTATAGTAATCTTTGAACATGGGAAGTTAAAATCTGATAAATTTCAGCTTCAGTTAACCGAATGAGAAACTAAGGACCAACTCTTGTAATCTTTGAACCTGGGATGTTCATATCTGATAATTTCATCTCCAGTTCATCCGAATGAGAAACTCTGGTCCAACTCTAGTAATCTTTGAACTTGGGATGTTAAAATCTGATAAATTTATTCTTCAGTTCACCTGAATGAGACACTCAGGTCCAACTCTTGTAATCTTTGAAGCTAGGATGTTAAAATCTGATAAAT
>JAJJMB010018131.1:0-17405 GCA_023531105.1 Papaver atlanticum | reverse complement strand
TTTTTTTTTTTTGAGACAAGAGAAAATAAAATACAAATTAACAAATAAGATAAAATAAAAATGCAAGTACAAAGGCCATGGTATAAGTACTTTACCACTTGATTCTTCACAACTTGTATGTCTCGATATTATAAATTCTTGAACTCTCATCTTGATAATATTCACTCTTGTACAATAGTCTTCAACTTGTAAAAATTCTACTCCTTGTCTTGTTGCTTTACTTGAATCTGAAATCTGCTCATTTCTGTACCGTTGCTTGTAAACCTTAACGTCTTTAACTTTCCTTCGAATTTGTGATGCTCCTCTTGTTGATGATGATGGTGTTTCTATGGACCTGTTGGTGTAGAGAGAGATAAAGTGGATGGTGCTAACTGCGAACAAGATTACAAGTGGTATGTAAGTTAGCAATTCGATGTCACCATCATGATTAATAAAATAGCACTCAAGAGATCAAAGTAGTGCTTGTATTGGTGGGAGGTTGGGTAGCTCACCATTCTACCCGGAGTTTACGTACGGTGACACACACTTTAAAAGCACATATTTAGACACGTACAAAGAATTGAAGGTCGGTGCCTCACATGATGTAACAATGGGTAGTATCCACTATAGGGGATCACAACTCTAATACCAAATTCAGTCTGCACCTCATTTGCCACTGGCATGGTTAAATCCAACTTTAACTCTCATACAAGCAAGAAACCTGATCACGTTCTCTGGCATCTTTATGTTCAGTCACTCTTGTGAGAATCTCGATGTAACCTTAGCGACATATATACTATGTGATTCTAAACTAACTACAAGTTGGAGTTTTCATTCACTAATTTACACAAAATTTGAAAATTTTAAAATTTTTACAATGCAAATGCTTAACCACTCCCCCACACTTAAACTTTACATTGTCCTCAATGTAAATTGAGTCATCCAAAGTAAGTCAAGGTGGGAAATCCTACATGATAATGTGACAAGAATTCAGAAAAAGTAAATACAAGACAAGAAAAAGCTAAAAATAAGATAGGAAATACTCATCCTATGGGTTGCCTCCCATGTAGCGCTTGGTTTAAAGTCGTCAGCCCGACTATCTCCTTGCTTTCTATGACTCCTCCAGAGGGAGTGCATCCACAAAATTAGCTCCTTCCACCACTTCGAAGTGAAATTCTCATAATATGGTTTCAATCGGTGCCCATTAACTTTAAGTTCATTGCCTGTAGCTATGCTACGAATTTCTACTGCACCATGAGAAAACACATTAGTAACAATAAAAGGTCCAATCCAACGTGACCTTAATTTACCTGGAAATAAATGCAAGCGAGAATTAAACAAAAGCACTTTCTGCCCAACACAAAATTGTTTTCTAGAAATCATAGTATCATGAAATGCCTTCGTTTTCTCCTTGTAAATGCGTGAGCTTTCAAATGCATCATTACGAAGCTCTTGTAGCTCTTGGAGTTGTAACTTCCTTTGCCTTCCAGCACCATCCATCTCCATATTGCATTTCTTAATAGCCCAAAACGCCTTATGCTCAATTTCAACGGGTAAGTGACAAGGTTTACCATACACAAGCCTAAAGGGAGACATCCCGATAGGTGTCTTGTATGCGGTTCTATAAGCCCACAAAGCATCATTAAGTCGCATGCTCCAATATTTCCTTGTTGGATTCACCGTATTCTCTAGTATGGACTTCACTTCTCGGTTAGAAACCTCGGCTTTTCCATTTGTTTGGGGATGATAAGGTGTTGCCATCTTGTGCGATACATTGTACTTCTTCAACAAGCTTTGTAAGAACCTATTTTTGAAGTGCGAACCCCCATCGCTAATTATGGCTCTTGGAATTTCAAACCTTGCAAAAATATTAGCTTGCGCAAAATCTGAAACAACTTTAGAATCATTAGTTGGGGTGGCCTTAGCTTCCACCCATTTAGAGACATAATCAACTGCAAGTAAGATATAAAAATTCCCACAGGAGTTGACAAAAGGACCCATAAAATCAATACCCCATACATCAAAAACTTCAATAAATTGAATAAAAGTTTGTGGCATTTGATTTCAAGCACCTAGATTGCCTGTTCTTTGGCACCTATCACAAGTTGTACAAAATGTATATACATCCTTAAACAAGGTTGGCCAATAAAAACTGCTTTCAAGTACCTTGTGAGTGGTTTTTTTACTCCCAAAATGTCCTCCGCAAGCATAAGAGTGACAAAAAGACAAGATAGAATGGAATTCATATTCGGGAACGCACCTTCGTAATACTTGGTCACTAAAATTTTTCCATAAGTATGGATCATCCCATATGTATCGGTTCCCTAACCTCTTAAGTTTGTCCCTCTCAGCACGAGACAATTTGTTTGGGATTTGTTTAGTTACCAAGTAATTCACAATATCAGCATACCATGGTTCTCCACGGGCAATTGAGAATAGTTGCTCATCCGGGAAACTTTCACGCGGATAACTTCCTTGTCCACAGCAAGACGGCTCAAGTGATTCGCAACGGTGTTCTCAATTCCTTTCTTGTCCTTGATTTCAATATCAAACTCTTGTAAGAGTAGAATCCATCGTATGAGCCTTGGTTTCGCCTCTTTCTTCATTAGCAAGTACCTAAGTGCTGCATGATCAGAAAAGACAACAACTTTTGTACCAATTAGATAAGAGCGAAATTTTTCCAATGCAAATACAATAGCTAACAACTCTTTTTCAGTGGTTGTGTAGTTTTGTTGGGCCTCATTTAACGTTCTAGAAGCATAATAAATAGCATGAGGTATCTTCCCCACACGTTGCCCAAGCACCGCACCAACCGCATAGTCACTTGCATCACACATGAGATCAAAAATCTTGCTCAATCCGATGGTTTAATGATAGGGTCTGAAATCAAAAATTCTTTCAAACGATTGAATGCCGCCACACACTTTTCATCAAAGTTAAAAACCACATCTTTCTGCAATAAGTTGCAAAGTGGTGATGCTATCTTGGAAAAATCCTTGATGAATCTACGATAAAAACCCGCATGACCAAGAAAAGAACGTATCTCCCTCACCGTAGTGGGAGGGGTTAGAGCACGAATAAGGTATATCTTAGATTTATCAACTTCCAAGCCTTTAGAAGATATTATATGGCCTAAAACTATGCCATGAGTTACCATAAAATGGCACTTCTCCCAATTCAGCACAAGGTTTGTTTCAACACATCGTTCAAGGATTAATTGTTCAAGCAAAGGTCAAATGAATCACTGTTGATGGTGGTTTTCGGTTCAGGGGTAAAATCGTGAAACCCTGTATTTAATACGCTGTCATCCTGCAAAGGAACAAAAGTCATTTTAAAGTGATGAGTGCATAAACCTCTTCACTTACATATGTATTGAGCAATTCAACATATTTATGAAATTTATCCAGAATGGTGCGTGAAGCAACAATCCCAGATATTTTGTAAATTTTATCCTATTGCATTATTCACTAATGCATGACCTTCCTGGTATTTTCCTATGCTATGTTCCAAGCCGAACTCTCAATATTGGCATGACATGACGATTAATGTTCACTCGAAGCGGAGTAGCATGAATCTCCCGAAGTGTCAGTATTGAAACCTGCATGAAAACATTCACGTAGGCTACACCACTCTCTGATAAAGAGATCAACGTGTTACACTTTTTAATTAAAAGTTAGCTCGATCGAACGCGTTTAAATTCCTTAAGGAAAATCTAGACTATCAATATCAGTCTTCAAAAACGATCACGGCCACACAATTCAACAGGCCTAGTCTACTCCTAGCGGAATTAGGCTATCGTCATGATAAACACCGGCGGGCCCACTAACATCCCGACCAGTTGAAATCCTTTTAGCTCATCCGCTACACTCTTGAACGCTCACTAAAACATAGGTGATCACGCTATTTTAAAAAGAAAGCTCAAACGAGCTAGACCGACCATGAAGGTCTTAAAATCATCACATCCATCAAACTTAGCCAGCCAAGTTGGACGGCTTAGATCAAGTTTTGGGCAATCAAAAAGGCGCCAACGTGATCACCGTCCACCAAACTCAATCCCTGGTCGATCGACCTGCCCACGGCACACCAAGAGCGCATGGAATCGCTTGCTCAAAGAAGGATGAACGCGCTGTTTTGGAAGCCCTAACTTGCGTTGCGACAACACGCTACTATCGCAAATCGATCACAACCATCCATTTTTTCCGGCCAAACCGAGCGTCTTAGATTCAATTTCAGGCAGCACCGGAGATATCAGCGTGCTCGCTGGCAATCAACGGTAGTAGGCAACTGCCGCAAATCATCTCGTCCATCCAACTTCGCTAGCCTAGTCGGATGGTTTAGATTTATTTTCAGGAGGCCAACAGGGTAAGGCTGTGATCATCAGCCACCCCTCCTCCACAGGGAGCGATCGACCAAATGGTAGCTCACCCATAGGGTTCCCAAACGATCGTCCAAAGGTGGCCGGTCATGCTACTTTTTTAAGACGTTCAATTCGTGACTAATTTGAACGAGCTCTAAACCAACGATGTTTCCTGTACATCGATTATTTTCAGCTGCTTGTTTAAAAGTGGTGCTTTATATACATCGATCATAAACAATGTTTTATAAATATTGATTTCACAAATAATTTATTATTTGACCTAAAAGCACTATGTGCTGCTTTTAGCGGCGAGTCTCATGACTTTACCCATTTACTCGAGACATCAAACATGTCACAAACTGGGGGATGCTCACCTGGGTATTGGTATGGCGGTTTACAGCGTGCGGCGTGCAATGCGCCCATTACGAGAAAGTGTCAGGAAAGAACGGACGGTTAACAGCAATGAGAGTAGTGGGTGAAAGTGTGACCAGTTTTCCCTCATAATGGAAACGTGGTGATCACCACTTTGTACACAACCCCACCTCTCCACTGCTTAATCACCTCCACTTCCTACGAGATCAAGGGTGCTCGATCATGACTTGTATAAATAGGATTTCAACCTGTTTCAAACATAAGAACATAAGTGATTAACACAAGTATCCAGAAATACCAAGAACTGATAAGCTTACGTTCTGCAAGCCAGTTCCACATTCTAATACAAGTCATAAAACAGCCACACCTTCATAATTCAACATTTTATCTCAAACACTTTCTTCGCTTCCCTCCCTAAGATCAACCCTTCTCCTTCACTTTGTGACCGAATTGAATATGGAACGACCATTTCTTGGTTTAGGCCAGAGTCTTACAGATTGATCTCTCGAATCTAAAGTACTCACATGCAGTGCATTTGTTTAGGGTTTGAATTCGTTTCTAATCAACACACCCAAATTTACCAAAAACAGCAGAATCAGTTTTTACCCCAAAACAACTGGCGACCACAGTGGGAGATTAATCTCTCGGTTGCAAGAAATCAATTTCAATTTCCTCAAATTCAAGATTGTAGATCTTAGGTCTGGGTCAGTTACCAATCCTGATGCTACGGGCGCTGATCACACTCCTGGTGCCAATATCCCTACCGTTAACACCAATGTTCCGCCTTCCAGCACAGTCAACACATCGCATGGTGTTACATCCTCTAACACCAACACCAGTAACGCCGGAAATATCCCCTCTGGCGTGACACCCCCCATTACCAGAGCCAGAGCCGCTGCTACTCCTAATATTTCTTCGAGCATGACACCTCCGATTATCACCAGGGCTGCCACCATTTCTTCATCGGAACGAGAGACCGGAGGAGCCAGAGGAAGCCAACCCCCTATCACCATTATCGATTTGATGGAAAGACAAGAAGTTCTCGCTAAGGCTCAGACGGACATGGCTACAACTCAAAAAGAGGTACTCACTTTCCTCAAGACGCTAACAGAGCGACTACCACAAAAGCCGCGTCAACCCATGGAGCCAATGAGGAGTACTTTTAACACTCCTGGCGCGAGCGCTTCAACAGGGCGGTCCTTCATAGATGAGGAAGTTCGTGTGGCCCCTAAACGCTCACGAGAAAGAAATCATCCATCCAACTTCATCACACGTGTATATCTAGAGCGTCTCCTCCAAAATCGAAGCAAAGAAAACTCGGTGGACATGCACCAGCACCAACCTCCGCATCCTCCTGATGTGCAAAGATTTCCTCTCCCAAGGGGATACTCCTCTCCTAAGTTTTCCCTCTATGATGGTACTGGTAACGCTCGCGAACACATTTCTCCTTTTTTGGAATCCTTGGGGGAGCACGAATACAATCATGTCCTCCGCCTGAAAGAATTTTCAAAGTCGCTTACCGAAAGAGCGTATACCTGGTACAACAACATCGCACCAAACAGCATATCCAACTGGTGTTAGATGGTAACCGCTTTTTATAAGAAGTATTTCTTCGTGTCTGAGCAAATCACTTTCTCATACTTGGGAAGAATGTTTCAACGAAACAACGAGTATCCAAACGATTACGTCAAGAGATTCAGAATTTAAGCTTTGGATTGTCATGACCCAAATGTGACCGAACAACAGTTGGTGGAGTCATACATTAACGGTATGGTTCCCATCTATCGTGCTCTACTGGAGAACCCGTGTTTCCAGACATTTTCCGAAATCCATGAAGCTGCTAAGCGGTCGGCTACAACAACACTATCACTGCTAGAAAGAGCCAGACCAGCCAGAGGTGAAGATGCGAGTGAAACTCGAGGAAATAGGCGCCTCATCAATAAGCAATATAACACTGGTCCCTCTATAAGCGTAGTAGGTGAAGGAGGGAAAAGGAAAGTTCCGGCAATGGAACAACAACCCAAGCGTGCGGCACCAGCATATGCAACTCCATCCTGGAAGGCCGCGGCTAAGACCCCTGCGCAGCAACAAGAAACTGGAGATGCTGCTCCAAACTTCCCGTTTCCAATGGATGAAGTCATGGAACTCCTGGAAGCATGGATTCAAGATGACGCCATCAAGCTACCTCCTCTCTGACGTCCGCCAACTGAAGAAGAGATGGTGAATCCCAAATATTGTCGTTACCATAGGTTTGTCAACCACCCAACCAGTGACTGCAAAAAATTGAAGCACATTTTTAAAGAGAAGGTAGATGCAGGAGAACTTTAATTAGGAAATGAAGGAGTTCACAGAGACCCTCTTCCTGTCAGGAGCTGCATGATTTCTGGGGACTCCGTCCACAAAACCGTGCAGTCTATGATGGAGCATTTATATGAGATTCTGTATTTCTCCAAGGCGCAGCGTCAAGACATGTTTGGAGCCCTCAACCGTGTCGTATCATGCAAGCGTCTGTTTCCAGTCATGGAAGTCACTCCCAAACCCCAATCTTTTATGGGAAGCGTGACTAACAAATGCAATTGGGGACTCTTAACCACCGCTCGCTTAAAAGATTTTGAGTTTGACAGCACACTGATTGATGCAACATCTGATTTCAATATTG
The DNA here is from genome assembly GCA_023531105.1 of Papaver atlanticum. Lineage (NCBI taxonomy): Eukaryota > Viridiplantae > Streptophyta > Magnoliopsida > Ranunculales > Papaveraceae > Papaver > Papaver atlanticum. The sequence goes on along the minus strand of JAJJMB010018131.1, from coordinate 10,038 downwards.
TCACTGTCAAGACTCTGAGAGCTGCAAAGATTTCAAAACAGGAAGTTGTTCACTGCCCAATTGTTATTAAAAGCGCAGAAGGAGAATCGAAGGATGCTTACGGGTACATTAATCTCGAAATCAAGGTAGGAGATGCTCTAACACGCGGAAAGTTTCATATTGTTAAAGAATGCCCGAACTATGATATGATTCTTGGACGTTCGTGGGTGCACGACAACAAAGCAAAGCTAAGAGAGTGTCCTTTGCCAGTGTCTATACCTGAAAGGATTTCCAACAATCCGTCCAACCCCGAAGATCATTTGTTGTCGTATCAACAACTTGCCAATGTGACATAACTACCTGGAGAGAGCCCATCGATGTACATTCGAAGATTCCGAATCCAAGTAAGTCTTATTGAACAACCTTTTCTGCAACCAATCATTTCTCCTCCCATCAAAACTTGGGGACTCGATCCGATTATCAACCCAACCGTTACTAGGAGATGTGAATGGGATGCTGGTCCTTTCAAGTATTTTATCAAGAGTTTAGAAGATGTCACAGTTAGAGATGAGGAATCTGGGAAAATAATGGCACAACGCCAAAATCCATTCCAAGTTGGAGATATGGTGGTAACAGTTGCGGCACAGCCTACTTCGTCCGATTCCACATAAGGGAAAGACGAGTCGTACCTAGTGGCAGAAATCATTTTGGGAGGTTACTGCAAGCTCATCAATACTGACAAGCTAGAAGGCGTAGTAATACACGCCCGCTGGCTCAAACCCTTCAATACCTAAGATGTCGCGCCGCCCTCTCCTCCAAGATTCCTTTTAGTATCTCCTTTAGCAATTTCCCTTTCATGCAATATTTGTAATTCCTCCAAAAGGATTGCACTGCTTGCATTCATGATTAGGGTTTCAATTTATCAGTTAATCAAAGCATCATTTCTTTTAAAATTCTTACTCCTGAGTCATCTCAAGGCAAAGTCTCAAGTAAACCTAAACCCTCATAAAATCATCACCCATTGATTCAAAACCAAAAAAAAAACAAAAAACGAAAGAGACACCTCGTATCTTTCAAAAACACCAAAGAAGGGAATACATGATGAAAAGGAAGGGTAAGGCGACCAAAGAAAATTGTCAAGCAGCCAGTACACGGTTTTGGGAAAGCATCCTGAAGTGCAGCCTGCTTCAACAAAGAAACGACCTCTCAATCATCGTGTGCTTAGATCCAGGAAAGAAGTTTCGCCACCAGTAATTCTTCGAAGTTTGAAAAATCCCTTCACGGAACCAGGAAACAGCAAGCTAGCGCGTGGTACTCCTGGATTGCAACCACTTCTTCAGACGCGTTCAATCACGTCACACGAGCTATTAATTGGAGGAAGAGTCTCCACACCTAACAAATAAGACTCTTGGATTTCTTGTTCACGGATGCACAACACATGTGATATACAAGGGTAATACCAAATGGGAGTTACAGTCACATGAAAGGAAAATACATCATCACTTATGTGTGTCGCCTCTCCATCGGCCCCATCAATGGGAAGAACTCATTTATGCAATCAAGGCACTAGTCGTGGCATTCGAGGAACGAGTACAAGGCTCTACTGTAACTCTATCGGAGGATGTGGCGACTAAAATTCCAAGATGTTATGAGATTTTTCCAAAGATTTGGAAATCTCAGTCAAGAGATTTCATTCATTCACCCAATTGGAAACATAAGGTTGTTAAAGCAACATGAATGAAAGATTATTATCCGATGAAGCCCTGGCTCCAGTCCCATAAACAAAAAACCACTGAAGTATCGAAAACATCTGCAAGCTAAGCTACGAAAAGATATTCTTCTACAAAAGAAAGTAACAAGTGGGAAATCTAATTATCAACGGGATCAACAGCGCCTTCACCCTAGCCGTTGTTGAAGGCTGCTTCAACATCTTTTTCATAAGGCGCCCCCACATCCTCTCCAGAAGCCGCCTCGACTTCCCCTTCGGACGCCGCTTCAACACCTCTCTTAGCAGCTGCTTCAATGTTCCTTCTAGGAGACGCTTCAACATCTTCCTTGGGAGCTGCTTCAACATCTTCTCCAGATGCCGCTTCCATGTTCTCCCCAGCAGCCACTTCAGCGTTCCCTCCAGCAGTCGCTTCGATGTCCTCTACAGAAGCTACTTCGACCTCTTCCTCGGAAGCTGCATGGGCATCTTCCCTAACAGTATTTTGAGGATGCTCCGGTTCGTCCAATCAGAGTCGAGAATTATGATCCCATTATGAATAGGGTAATCATACTTATTCCCACCTGGAGATTGCTTATGCTCAACCCTCCGCCGCTTCAATCGAGCCGCAAATCTTTCAGCATGGCACTCGGGGAATGAGACGCTTCATCACGCTGAGACGCTTCATCACGTCCCCACTTCTCCTCCGTAGTAACTGAAGCCAGAAAAGCTTGAACACGCTCTCGAACGACGCATAAGTGCACAAGAGACATACCCTGTATAGCACGACCAGCTTCGCGAAACGGAGAATCTATTTTGGCCATCACCTCCTCGAATGCGTTAGCCCTGGGTTTGTCGACTCTAAAACTATTCTCTGGAGAAGTTGAAGAATAATCATCACCGGCAGTTCCCATCATATACTGCGAAGCGGCATCATGATTATATCAACAATCGATAAAAAAAATCAAAAATCAAATTACATGAGACATATGGAGCAATACCTGGAATGAAGAAGAATGCAATTCTGTAATGATCGGTGTGGGGAGAAAGGCTCAAACGCTTCTCTTTATATTCCACAAACCAGCATGATCCCGGGAAGAAAAGGAGTCTCTACCTGCCGTGAATAAAGGATTCAGACGCGGGATAACAATCAAATAGATACTTGTCTACCTGAAGATAACTGACGTATGCTGAAAAGAAATGTATCTTGCTCAAGAATCGAGCCAGCCTCTATCCTGGTAATGTACGCCGAACTTCTCTTGTGAATTTCTTCGTCTGTCACCATCTAGTGCTTACCCCGCAATAACGTCACTATTACGTGCTAAGCAGGGGACTTAATATTGATGGTGGTTTTCGGTTCTGGGCTAAAATCGTGAAACCTTGTATTTAATATGTTGTCATCCTGCAAAGGAACAAAAGCCATTTGAAAGTGATGAGTGCATAAACCTCTTCACTTACATATGTATTGAGCAATTCAACATATTTACGAAATTTGTCCAGAATGGTGCGTGAAGCAACAATCCCAGATATTCTGTAAATTTTAACCTATTGCATTATTCACTAATGCATGACCTGCCTGGTATTTTCCTATGTTATGTTCCCAGACAAACTCTCAATATTGGCATGACATGACGATTAATGTTCACTCGCAGCGGAGTAGCATGAATCTCTCGAAGTGTCAGTATTGAAACCTGCATGAAAACACTCACGTAGGCTACACCACTCTCTGATAAAGAGATCAGCGTGTTTATACACTTTTTAATTAAAAGTTAGCACGATTGAACACGTTTAAATTCCTTAAGGAAAATCTAGACTGTCCATATCAGTCTTAAAAAACGATCACGGCCACATGATTTGGCCACACAATTCAACAGGCCTAGCCTACTCCTAGCGGAACTAAGCAATCGTCATGATAAACACCAGCGGGCCCACTAACATCCCGACCAGTCGAAATCCCTTTAGCTCATCCGCTACACTCTTGAATGCTCACCAAAACATAGGTGATCGCGGTGTTTTAAAAAGAAAGCCCTAACTTGTGTTGCGACAACACGCTACTATCGCAAATCGATCACAACCATTAATTTTCGCCGGTCAAACCGAGCGGCTTAGATTCAATTTCAAGCAGCACCGAAGATATCAGCGTGCTCGCTGGCAACCCACCTTTGCACATGGCCGATCGGCCTGCTCAAACTAGCCCCCATCGCTTTCAATCGATCAGTCAAAATAGGGTTGGCCACACGGCTTCTAAACCCTAATTTAAATCAACGGTAGTAGGCAACTGCCGCAAATCATCTCGTCCATCCAACTTCGCTAGCCTAGTCAGATGGTTTAGATTTATTTTCAGGAGGCCAACAGGGTAACGCTGTGATCATCGGCCACCCCCTCCTCCACACGGAGCGATCGACCAAATGGTAGCTCACCCATAGGGTTCCCAAACGATCGCCCAAAGGTGGCCGGTCATGCTACTTTTTTAAGACGTTCAATTCGCGACTAATTTGAACGAGCTCTAAAACAACGATGTTTCCTATACATCGATTATTTTCAGCTGCTCGTTTAAAAGCGATGCTTTATATACATCGATCATAAGCAATGTTTTATAAATATTGATTTCACAAATAATTTATTATTTGACCTAAAAACACTATGTGTTGCTTTTAGCGGCGAGTCTCATGACTTCACCCATTTACTCGAGACATCAAACATGTCACAAACTGGAGGATGCTCACTGGTGTATTGGTCTGGCAGTTTACAGCGTACGGTGTGCAATGCGCCCATTACGAGAAAGTGTCAGGAAAGAACGGTCGGTTAACAGCAATGAGAGTAGTGGGTGAAAGTGTGACCAGTTTTCCCTCATAATGGAAACGTGGTGATCACCACTTTGTACACAACTCCACCTCTCCACTGCTTAATCACCTCCACTTCCTACGAGATCAGGGGTGCTCGAACATGACTTGTATAAATAGGATTTCAACCTGTTTCAAACACAAGAACAGAAACGATTAACACAAGTATCCAGAAATACCAAGAATTGATAAGCTTACGTTCTGCAAGCCAGTTCCACATTCTGATACAAGTCATAAAACAGCCACACCTTCATAATTCAACATTTTGATCTCAAACACTTTCTTCGCTTCCCTCCCTAAGATCAACCCTTCTCCTTCACTTTGTGACTGAATTGAATCTGGAACGGCCATTTCTTGGTTTAGGCCAGAGTCTTACAGATTGATCTCTCGAATCTAAAGTACTCCCGTGCAGTGCATTTGTTTAGGGTTTGAATTCGTTTCTCATCAACATACCCAAATTTACCAAAAACAGCAGAATCAGTTTTTACCTCAAAACAATCACCAGAGACACTAAAATCATCCATGAACACTTCAATGATGTTTTCAACATATTCTGAAAAGATACTTACCATACACCTTTGAAAGGTAGCCGGAGCATTGCACAAGCCAAAAGGCATCCTTCTATAAGCAAAAGTACCGAAAGGACAAGAAAAAGTGGTTTTCTCTTGATCCTCCGGCGCTATCACAATTTGATTGTAACCTGAATAACCATCAAGAAAACAATAATAAGAGTGTCCAGCTAAACGTTCAAGCATTTGATCAATAAAAGGTAATGGAAAGTGATCTTTCCTAGTGGTGGCATTCAATTTTATGTAATTAATACAAACCCTCCAACCGGTTTGCACACGAGTTGGGACAAGTTCGTTCTTATCATTCTCCACCACCGTCACACCTGATTTCTTTGGTACTACTTGTACCGGGCTCACCCACTTGTTATCGGATATGCGGTAGATAACACCCACATCCAAAAGCTTGAGTATCAAATGACGTTGCGCTCCTCTTGTAGGCTTTGCATCGTCCTCCAAACGGATCTTGTGCATACAAACGGCAGGGCTTATACCCTTGATATCGGCAATTGTCCATCCTATGGCCGTCTTGTACTTCCTTAGCACCCTTAGAAGTTTTTTCTCCTGTAATTCTAAGCTCATTAGAAACAATCACAGGTAACTCTTCATTGTCACCCAAGTACAAGTACTTTAAGTGACTTGGAAGAGGTTTCAATTCCAACTTTGGAGATTTAACAACAGAAGGTACAAGTTTCTCATCATTGCATGGTAAAGAAATAAAAGAGATATTATGAGTTTCCGTGCATCCTTGTAGTGAGTTAAGATCACCAAGGGCTTCCTTGAATTCATTACCACACTCTACACCATTATCAATGGATGTGGTTAGAACGGTTTCCAAAGAATCATCACCATTCAATTCAAACACTTGTTGTGCCATTGTATCCATAACATCAATGGAGAAACAAGAGTGGACATCACTAGGATATCTCATCGTCTCGAAAATGTTGAAACGTATTGTTTCTCCATCAAACTCCATAGTTAGCGTTCCCTTGTCCACGTCAATAATGGTTTTCGTCGTTTTCATGAAGGGACGCCCAAGTAACAATGGAAGAGACGAGTCCGGTGATCCTTCATTCATCTCTAACACGCAAAAGTCAGCTGGAAAGACTAATTGATTAACCTGCACAAGAACATCCTCAACAATACCCATTGGGTAGACATTAGAGCGATCGGCTAATTGCAACACAATTCCAGACTTTTTAAGAGGACCAAGATCAAGTGAATTATACATAGATGCAGGCATAACATTTACGGATGCACCTAAGTCCAATATTGCTTTGTTAAATGTAGTGTTACCAATTGTGACGGGAATGTCAAAGCTACCAAGATCCTTGCATTTCAGTGGGAGTTTGTGTTGTAAGATTGCCGAAGCATTCTCCCCCACACTTAGCACTTCATTTCCTTTGAGCCTTTGCTTATTGGCACACAAGTCCTTCAACACCTTTGCATACTTTGGAACTTGCTTAATAGCATCAATGAGTGGTATGTTCACATGAATCTTCTTGAGAATGTCTAGAATCTCCTTTTCTAGTTCCGCCTTCTTGGAATTTGCAAATCTGCGAGGGAAAGGTAAAGGAGGAACATAAGTAGGAATAGGAGTTTTAGAGTTAGGAACAGGTACCTCGGGAGTGTGGGGAATTTCATCCCTCTTTTCCTCCAAAACAGTCTCTATGGGGACTTCTTCTTTAATCAGTAACTTCGGGTTGCACAAGTTGTGTACCGCTTCTCAATGTAATAGCATTGACACCCTCTTTTGGGTTAATAGGTTGAGAAGGGAGTTTCCCACTATTTTGTGCCTTCAATTTGTTTATATCCATCGCCATGGAACCCATTTGTGTCTGCAAGTCCTTAATTGCACTTTTGGTCTCTTTTTGACTTTCTTGAAACATAGTAGAAATGCCTTGCATCATTGTTTAAAGCTTTGCATCGATATCGGAACCTTGATATTGAGTTGATTGTTGTGGTTGTGGTTGCTGAATTTGTTGTTGTTGCGGCTGGAATTGTTGTTGTTGTGGTTGAAATCCACTCGAACGGTTGAAAGTAGGTTGTTGAACCGCACCTTGCTTGTTGGCATAGCTAAAATTGGGGTGATCTCTCCATCCCGGATTGTAGGTATTAGAGTAGGGATCATACCGTCTTTGCTGATTTGGAAAGACCGCACTAGCTTGCTCCAACTCTTCATCATATGAAGGTATAATAACCGCAGCCATCTTATGCATCATTCTCTCCATATTATCATCCTTTGATCACGGTGTGATGATGAATCAGTAACTTCATGCACTCGCCTACCCATTGGTTCACCTCTTGTGTAGAATTGTTGCGAGTTCGCATCCATGCTTTCAATCAACTCGGTAGCTTGGGCCACCGTCTTTTTCACTAGTGCTCCACCACCCGCGGCGTCAAGAAGATATCTGTCACTTGGTTGGAGACCTTCGTAGAAGTATTGTATTATCATCACGTCACTGAACTGGTGGTGAGGGCAGCTTGCCACCAATCTCTTATACCGTTCCCAACATTCATACAATGACTCCCCATCCTTTTATTGTATCCCACAAATCTCCTTGCGAATTTGAGTAGCTTTGGATGCAGGAAAATATCTCTCTAGGAAAAGTTTCTTCAACCCATTCCATGTAGTGACACACCCAGACGGTAAATAATACAACCATTCCTTGGCATTATCCGCCAAAGAGAATGGAAAGGCTTTCAACATCGCTCCATCCGCATTAGTCTCCGCTGGAAGCATGGCCATGACTATGGTATGGAAATCCATGAGATGCTTGTTTGGATCTTCATTCACCATGCCATGAAACTTCGGTAACTCTCTAATCAACCCCGGCTTGATCTCGAATGTTGAGTTTGTTTCAATACACCACCGTTGTGCATCAAGCCTACGAGAAGCCAAGTCCTTGAGTGTACGATTTGCATCACCCATTGCTTCTTCTTCTTCTTCTTCTTCTTCAACTAGTAGTTCTTCTACAATTGGAATCTCTTGTTCTTCTTCTTCTTGATGAAGAGCCTCATGTTCTACTTCCAAGTCTTGTTCTTCCGTTGTGTCTTGCCTTGGTTGGAGTAATGTGCCTCTTCGAGTAGTTATCTCGCACCTTGGATAGTTCCAATCTTTAGAAGTCAGGGATTAGGTACCTGAAAACAATTCTCGCAAACAAGTGAGAAACAAGACAAGAAACGAAAAGAAAATATGCACGCAGAAAAGTAAAAACAAGAAACTAAATTATCTAACAAGCCAATGCCTCCCCGGCGGCGCCGCCAAAATTCGATCGTTGTCGTATGCGTCAAAAAATAATTCACTTTCTCACTCAACTAAATTTAAATGAAGTATGTGGTAAGAAAGAGTTTGTTCTCACAGAGAAGCTTTTGTTGTTATAAAATTTCAGTTTCTTAGTAACCAATGGGGGGATTTTTGTTTTATCAATGCAATAAAAATAAATTGGAAGCAATAAAATATGAAAATAATCAATAAGAGGAAGATATTGGTCACGGACTCACGGGATAGTATCATTCACAAACATGTATTTTTATCAATGACTAGAATTGGTATTTTAATCTCTCATTTACTAAAACTCCTAGGATACCTTGATCGCAAGTATATCCCGCTAATTCCCTGATTTCATCACAACCACACTAAAAGATGCATATGTGAATTCTTCCTAGAAAGCAACCTAAAGTGTAAAAGCACAATTAAGTTTAACTCCCTAAAAGCACTAAGTTCTATGGAATAAGACTAATCAAGGCAACCAAACGTGTAAAAGCACTAATTCGATTTAACCAAGGTTATGATTCATATATGATTATAAAGATGTATCACTACAAGTAATAACCACACTATGCTACTTAGAATCAGGGATAAACAATTTTTTCGTATTGAAAACCCTAATATAGCTTTAGAAATGAATGCAAATCGGATTGATTCCAGACTAAACCAAACAAGTATTCAAATCATATAACAATATTAATAATGAATCATAAACAATAAATTATTGAGACAAAACTAATGCATTGAATCAAATAGCATGTTGAGAAATCAACTTTATCCCATAACCAATATTATGTGTTTAGCTACTCATCGCTTTTGAGTTCATCATAATCAACAATAATAAAATGAAGAAGATGAAAAATAATGAAAGCAAACCCTAGTCGCCGCTCTCTTCCAAGCTCCAAGTAGAAAAATACGTGATCCCCAAAAGAAGTAGAAGTCTTCCTTTTGTATGTTTCCAAAACTAGGTCAAGTATTCAATACCCAAGTCCAAATAGTCCACCAAGCCCACATAAAGAAATACCCATGTAGAATTATGCCAAAAATATCTTGCCGGAAAACGGGTGCTAGCGCCGGAAGTTGGCCGGGAAAGTTGCCGAAAATAGTTCTGGTGACCGGCAAAGTCAAACTGTTAGCCAGTCAACCGAGTTAACTTGGGTCAAGCAGACCGAGTCAAGTGAGTCAGGGTCTGGGTCATCTATCTGACTTGGCTGAGTTGGTTCTGGCCTAAGCTCTGTTGCACAATCATTGCGCTTCGGCAGTGCTCTTCAGCTATGATGGCCCTTTACTAATCCTCTACTGCTCCAGATTAACTCCACTTCTTCTTCTCTCAGCAATAACAGCAGCATCTCATTCTCTGTTGCTCTAAACTTCAACTTCAGTAGCAGCTACAATCAACAGTTAAACCATCTGCCAGTAACTGAATCAATCAGAACCAGACACAACTTCATTGCAACCTTACCAGCATCACTCCAGCAAACCCATTCTCACTTCCTCAAAACCACAACTGCCATCACCAGCTTGCACCCATTTCTTGTTCTCTTAACTGCAATAGCACCATCTTCAACAGCTGCTCAATTGCACCACTGAAGTAACAACTCCCCCTGCAATCTCTCATCAATTCAATCCCGGCAGCAACACAGCGACCCCTGTCCTAAACATACATCTAAAGCA
>JAJJMB010018122.1:0-12606 GCA_023531105.1 Papaver atlanticum | reverse complement strand
TTTTTCGGGGTTCCTCCGGTGTATTTCTGGGGTGCTTCCGGTGCATTTCTGGGGTTCCTTTATTACTCTATCCTGGGGTGTAAAACACCACTTTTCGAGCTAATTTTTTCCGCAAGAGCTTATCCCTAGAAAATACTTAAAACAACTTTATTAGTAATAAAATGAGTCCTAGATAATGTAGTTATGGGTGAAAATGCGTCACACTTACGTGCTTATCAGTGGCACAACATAAACGGTATTCAAAATAGCTTTTTACACTAATCAGAACAGCGTCACGAAAACGCTACTATAAATAGCACTTTACCATGTCAACGGTCAAACGCTAACATGAATAGCGCTGAACGCTAATATAAATAGCGCTTTTAAAGATACCATTAACAGAGAACACTTGGGCACTCTCTTCTACCAAATCACTCTACTTTCTTCTTCTTCTTCTTCTGTATGAAATTTGAGCAAAACGCAATTTTGAATAGCGTTGAACGCTATTGTGAATAGCGTAAAACGCTTATCTAAATAGTGCCAAATGCTATCCTCAATAATGTTTATTTCTCAGCCATTGGATTTCCAACGGCTCCTTCTAATCAACGGGTCATAGAAAAACGCTAATCATAATAGTATTTCAACGGCTAGTATTTTCAAATTTTCTATATAAATTGGCTTCTTGAGGTCAGACCAAACCACCCCACAACAATATTCCATCACTAAAGCTTGCATAAGTATTACACTTGATGATGTTCCCAGAGTTGTCCCGATCTTTAAGAATAAAGGGGATATCCAGAGTTGTACTAACTATAGGGGTATCAAACTTATGAGCCATACAATGAAACTCTGGGAATGCATCATCGATCGTCGGCTAAGAGGGAAATCTAGCGTTACGAAGAATCAATTTGGGCTTGCCAGGGAGATCCACCACTGAAGCGATTTTCCTGGTTAGACAACTAATGGAGCGCTACCGGGAACAAATGAGAAACCTGCATATGGTTTTCATTGACCTTGAGAATGACTATGACAAGGTCCCACGAGAGGTAATGTGGTGGGCACTCGAACAGAAGAAGGTATCACCTAAATATATATCCCTCACCAAGGATATGTATGAGGGAGCTGTCACAGGGGTTTGGACGTGCGACGGTGTCTTGAACGACTTTCCTATCAAGATCGGACTACACCAAGGGTCGGCCTTGAGTCCGTACTTACTTGCGCTAGTATTGGACCAAGTCACGAAGGATATATAGGGAGAGATCCCTTGGTGTATGCTCTTCGCGGATGATGTGGAACTTATTGGAGAGTTAAAGCAAGAGGTAAAGGATAAGCTTGAGTGGTGGTGTCAGACCCTGGAATCGAAGGGCTTCAGACTCAGTAGAACCAAAACTGAGTATCTGAGACGTGACTTTGACGAAACCGGGACAGATGATGGAGAACTGTTACTAGACGGACAGATTGTACCAAGGAAAGAATCCTTTCGATATCTGGGATCTATGATTCAGAGTGATGGGGACATAGGCGAGGACATTCGACACAGAACCCAGTCAGGGTGGGCAAAATGGAGACTGGTGACGGGAGTCCTGTGTGATCGTAAGTTGCCAGCTAAACTGAAAGGAAAGTTCTATAAAATGGAAATCCGACTGGCGATGCTGTATGGAGCGAAATGTTGGGCGACTAGAAACCCGCACATCAGAAATATCCATGCGACGGAAATGAGGATGCTAAGGTGGGCATGTAGGCATATAAGACATGATAAAATCAGAAATAAGTATGTCCGTGATAAACTTGGGGTAGCACCAATGGAGGATATACTCTCACAGCATCGATTACGTTGGTTCGGGCATCTCCAACGAAGACTACCTGATGCCCCGGTTCGCTTAGGACGCATCACACGGGATGAAGGTAGAATGAAGCGTAAAGGACGACCGAAACTGACATGGGATGAACTGATTATTCGGGACTTGACTGGCCGAGGCTTGGAGAGAGTGTTGGCGCTCGACAAGACCACGTGGAAAACAGCGATCCATGTGAATGAGGTATGTACACGAGGTACGTGAGTTGACCCTATTACTTTTGAATCTCTCATTTCTTTTTATTTTTGGTAGGACTGTTTAAACCGTGAATATGAAAACTACCATGGCAGAATTGTGAAGGGGGGACTCCCCCCGTAGCTCTGCAGCTCGTAGGATTGTGAAGGGGGAATCACCCCCGTAGCCCTGCAGCTGGGACATGGAGTATGTGGATACATCACCTTAATGGTCGCGAATGCATAATACCATTGAAGTGATGGCTACTGCACCCTCTGTACCGAAAACGAACAAGGCACGGAATGTGTCAAGGATTACTCTTACCCTCGGGTAAGTTGCTTCTAGGCAGGAAGACAGTCGGCATAAAAACTTTGTCGCATTTTTATCGGATAATTCTTTACGAGATAGTCTGTAGCCTACCCTGAACTTGTTTCGGGACAAAAGGCTCTGGTTTTGGTTTTTGGTTTTTTGGTGTTGCCGAAGTTGATCGAAAATCCAACATCTTTTGGGAGAGGGTATTCGATCTTTATATAAGCACTTTTGGGAATAAGAATGATAGGACTGTAAATTGCAAAATAGATTTGGCACCTTGAAAAAAGATGTCAAAGTTTATGTTGGTATCTTAAGAAATATGCATAGAAACAATCCAAGCGGATCCGGAATTAAGGATATTGTAAGTCTTTGATTTCTTATAAATTACATGTATATCAATCTATTCTATTGTTGGATTTCTAACTTGGGTTTTTGTTGTTGTTTTCTTTTTTGTAGGAGAGCAAAGCTAGATTACAATATAGTGGTATTCATAAAGGAAAACCATTTATAAATGAAGAGGTGCACCGACTTTTCAAGGAACACGTTCCCGGATTCAATCCCAAAGAAATTGATCCTACCCAAACTCAAGATTCAAAATCGGAAACTCCTAGTGGTAATGCCTCAACAAGTAGCGTTCCGGCAAGGAGCGACCCAAGATGGCATGAAGAGGAAGGCCCTCGTTGACCGCCGGGAAAAAGAGCTCAACAAAGGGAAGCTTCAGAGATATCGGCTATCAACGATGGAACCGACCGCATAATGAAACATTTTAGTGAGGAAAATGCAAAGAAGTTGGCAAGATTGAATACCCAAGAAGAATATTTACAAACTCTTACGGAAACAAATAAGAAATCCGTAGATTTAGCTTTCGAGAAACACGAACTCGAGTTATTGGACGTGGAGATGAGACCTTGCCGAAATGGAAGAAGCAATTTATATTGGATAAGCAAATAAGATTTTGGGAAAATATGGTTATCCTCATAGAACACTTGGTGTAAACTTTGGCTATTCTAGTAATCCTAATGCTCGATGTTATTGAATTATGTAGTTTTTTTTTAATTTGAAGTAGTGGAATCAATGTAGTTGAAGTATTTGAATCAATCAAGTTTTAATTTCATTATATATTTCTTTCAATTTTGAGATGAATTCATTATATCTTTCTTTCGATTCGATTTCAATATTGAGATGAATCCAAAAACTTATTTGTTGAAGAGGAAAAAATGAGAAAGACTAGAAGAAGAAAAAGCTAAGTATAGAACTGGAAAACTCGAGTAGTTTTCTGTATAATTTTTGAGGAAAATGCTATTCTGAATAGCGTTGGGCGCCATTATGATTAGCGCCAAATGTTATTCTCAATAGCGTTTATTTCTCAGTCATTGGATTTCCAACGGCTCCTTCTAATCAACGGGTCATAGAAAAATGCTAATAAGAATAGTGTTTCAACGGCTAGTTTTTTAAAACTTTTCTATAAACTGGCTTTTTCAGCTCAAACCAAACCATCCCAAAATCTCAAGATTTTCTTTGTTTTCTATCTCTTCTAAAAAAAATTATTTCAAACCTTCTTTCACTTTATTGCAAGTATGGCATACAATACAAATGAAGATTTGGCAATCACAAGAGCTTGGTCGAGAGTTAGCCTCAATCCAATTGGTATACATGATACAATCAACAACTTTTGGGAGAGGGTGTTTCAAGCCTTTGTAGAAGATTGTGGAAATGAAAACGAAAGAACAAGGAATAGTATACAAAGTAGGTTTGCAGTGATGAAAAGGAAACCAAAATTTATATGGGCATCATACAATAAATTTAGAAAAGTATGTCTATGGGAGGATAGACGTTTGAAGAAGTTGTAAGTATTATTCAATGAGACCTTTTATTTTCAATTACGTGCATATTTTAAATCATTGATCTTCTAAATATGAGAGATTATATTTATTTATTTGTAGGAGGTGCATGCCAAAACTCTCTATTTTGGAATTAATAGAAGAGAATTCGCATATGATCATATCTACCAAATTCGTAAGAACCTTTCGGGAGCTTAAATCCCCCGATCATACCGATGATGAAGCTTGAGAATGAAAATCGGATCATGTTTAATTCTAAATTTTAGTTATTTCAATCCATGTAATTTAATCTATAAAATGAAATTCGGTTCACGTAATGTTATTGGTTCAAATATTAGCTAATTTAAATATTTAATTCCAAGTCTATAAATTTTGTTTTGAATATTTTAAGTTTTATTTTTCAATTTGTTAAAAAAAATATGAACCAAAAAACAGACAATTCATTTTTGTGATGTGAGAAGAGTGTAACTAAAATAAATAGAAGTTTACGCGATTTAAAACAGCGCTTAATGGTATTCATAATAGCGCAAACAAAAAGCTAATCAAAACAGCGTTGAACGTCATTCTGAATAGCGCTTGACTTACGCTGTTCTGATTAGCGTTCAGCACTATTCTGATTGGCGTTTTTCGTCATCTAGTGTGCTATTCTGAATAGCGTTTTACGCTAGTATGATTAGCGTTTCCACGGATTCCACATGGTGTCCCACGAAATCAAGAACATTGCTTGGAAAAACTGTGGAAAACAACAACTTGGAAGCCACTAGACTTGTCATTCCACAATTTCTCCACACTTGGAATAGGTTGGATTCTACCATAAGACTTTCTATTAGTGAATTATTAAGGATAAACACTAAACAAGATAGTTATTTGGCCTACTTAGGTTCCATGTCTACAAGTATTAATATCCCACATTGTTAGAGCATTGCTCGGTTGAACCCACCAAGCGTTGGTATATATGTTAATTTTGATTGTCATACTTTAGCTCCAAAACTCGAAGATGCTTAATTAGATTACTAGAGTCAACTTCATTAGGTTAGACTTAGAAAAAATAAAAATGATGAGACTCATTCTTGTTACTCTGAAGAACCTGGAGACATATCCGATCAACCAACACATCATTCTTACGTTCGAGGTTAGTAAAATAAACTTGACTTGTTCCATTTCTATCTACGTCTCTCTCATTTATGTATCACTAGTATTAGTGACTTGATTATTCATTATGATAAAAGTGTCAAGGAAGCATATACTAGTTGTTTTATACAACTTTGGCATATCAAATTACGAAGTACAATTTAGCTACTTGGTGAAAAGACGAGGGTACCCAAATACACCACAATCTTTTTTGTTTCAACCTATAAGTCCTCTACCGAATGTGATCGTCTATGGACAGATTCAAGACAATACGACAATACGGTTCACACTTCGTGTGATTTCCTATGGATACGAGATCGACACAATACAACAATAAGATAACTTGTGGGATTGACTATGGATACAAGATCGAGACAATACTACAACAAAGTGTGTTACTTGATAATAGGTTCGGTAATAACCAAATTCTATAGGATCACTATCAAGTAGTGCGGAGTTAACATATATGTGTATTTTACTTTATTATAATAAACAATTATAATGCGGAAATCTAAAGTAAAAGACACAGCAAGATTTTGTTAACGAGGAAACTGCAAATGCAGAAAAACCCCGGGACCTAGTCCAGTTTTGAATACTCTTAGAATTAAGCCATTATACAAAATCTAATACTAACTTCGTATAGTTGAGACCAAGCAGACTACCCTAGCTACTTAGTTTCATCAGTATCCCTGCGCCTTCGACTTCTAGAGTCAAGCACGTGAATAGAAAGTCCTTTGGATCGTATTCAAAACAGCGAAGGAAGAATTTGTTTGGTAACCACTCTAATCAATCTTGCTAAAAGATTTAGATGAGTGTTGACAAAGGCTCTACCGTTTAATCTAATAAACTCCTTTGTCTGGTTAGATCAATCTAACTTTAACTATCGAAATAGTCAAGTATAGATTCGCACTCATTCAATATGGATCTCAAAGAGATATATAGAGAATGTGGATCTCACGCAACTAAGCAATTGAATAAATCTGATTCTAGTAGGATCCCATCCGATCAGGGTTTGTGCACACAATTCACAAGATACGAAAACCAATAAGAAATTTTCTTTAATCTTCAATAACCTGCACAACACCACTTGAATCTCTTGTGACTAATCACACGTACAATGGAGTTTGTTAACAATGGATTATCACAATATGTCTTCAGATCTAACAACAGTTCTAAAGATCTCGTCGATACTTCGATCTAGTTTGATTGAATCTTATATCAGAAGAGAAGATTCTCAAGCATAAAAAAAACTAGGTTCAATCGAAGTTTCAACAACCGTTAGTCAATCAAATCAATCGAAAACTAATAACACTACAACTATCTAGTTTCCCATCAATGATACTCGTAGAGCTTCTTGATCCCATAGAAGTCTTTAAACGAGCGGTCGTAAGAGATTTCACCTAATTAGGATACTTTTCTCTCTGAATAAACGGCTCCACCAGAAACAACAAGAAATGAAGTTTTCCTGGCTCTTAGGATAGTTTGCTAGAAATGCAAACTTAGGTATTTATAGACCAAGGATGTTTGGACAGCAAGGAATTTCTAAAACCGAAGATATTCTCAAGATATGCAATGAATGGAAAAAATCGGTTTTCCTAATTACAATAAATACTAGTCCAATATTTCCGAAATCTCTCAATAGAAAATCTCCAATTAGTAAATGCACATTACTAATTTTTATTCTTTAGAGATATGCATTTATTGTTGGTAATTAAAGCATATAAAACCAAAAACCTTAATTAAAAGATTCTTAATTTATTTCGGCACAGGATCACCTTGAGTACTAAGGAATATCCTTGAACAATAAATGATAAAAGTTACCGCTTGTGTTCAAAGTATGTTGACATCTTTTCACTGCAATTCCTTATTTCATATTTACATGGATTTGCATTCTTGGAATCGGTTATACCACACTTCCAAACAAGTTTAGAATTGGTTCACCTGTTTTCCAGGACTACTATGTGATTGATCAAATACCAAATCACATACATGGGTTCAATCGGTTATACCTAATTATGGAAACATTTGTGATTAGTCACACCAGTCACTAGGATCGGTTACACCAGTTACAAGGATCGGTTCCATCTACACATGGTATTACTTGTGATCGGTCACACCAGTTACCAGGACCGGTTATACCAATTACAAGGATCGGTCACACACATTCATGATCGGTCACACCAATTACTAGGATCGGCCACACCAATTACAAGGATCGATCATACCATCATATGGTGATTACTTAGGATCGGTTACACCAATTAAAAAAAACCAGTCATACCAAATCATAAGTCATGCATTGTGATTAGTTATACCAAGATACAAAACCTAAGTTAAGATCGGTTCTACCATCTCACACATATTGGTCATCCAAAGATTTGCAATGAACTGCCGGACCAATAAGCCTAATGATTTGCCTTTCAATTCACGAAACAAGTTCATGAATGTACTTCCTTTAAACAAATGTAAAACATTGTTTCCTAAGATGAAATCTTCATCATAACCCATTCACATAATCATAAAAATATATACAAGATTATATCGATGTCATATCTACGAAGTTCAAAAGATAAGCGTTATACTTCGTAGTCTAATTCCCTAATATTATGATCATACTATTGTGATCATGTCACATCACTAGAGTAATATACAATATGTACAATGTATACAACTTTGCAGTTATGTTTTCAATATAGCATGACTTGAAAGATACGTTAGGAATGAAACAGTTCAAGTCAATATTACTAACCTCAAGTGGAAGGATGATGTCGTTGTTGTAGTTCGTTACTTCTTCACATTCTTCAGGTCTTCGGAGCAATACTTGTATGTCTCAACATTCCTAGACTTTTTAGTCTAACCTAAACGAAGTTGACTCTAGTATTTAATCAAGCGACTCTAGATGAGTTTTGATACTAAAATATGACAACCAAACTTGACATACCAACGCTTGGTGAGTTCAACCGAGCTATGCTCTAACACTTGGACTTTGTAAATTAGACATAACATTATTTAGTAATTCGTTACCAATTAGTGTGTTGAACTTTCGGGTTGATTCCATACCTCGAAGACTATATTTAATTACATGAGTTTAAGGAAGTATACGTACAAAAACTGTTTCATAGTTGAAAGGAGTCAAAGGATCTCTTCTAGGACTGATCCCTTAAACAAGGATCTCTACTAGGACCGATCCCAAGGATATTTATCAGGACCGATCTTAAGGATCTCTAGTACGACCTATCCCTTACCAAGGATCTCTAATAGGACCGGTCCCAAGGATATTTAGTTAGGATCGATCCTTATGCTAACCAAGTAAGATGTTTTTTGATTCGTTTATTAACTTAGGGTTTGCATAGCTATCGGAAATATGACTTGGTTAATATGGAAAGTTCATAAGATGTCGACGTAGTATTTGAACATGTACTAAATTCTTATTACTTAATGTTCAAGTACTTTTCTTGATATTCAAGGTAAGATCTCGAACCTAAATTATTTAAATATCTTTTTGATATTCAGAATTAATATTCTATTCACATCCCACTGGATAAGCATATCTCTGGTTGATGTATTAGTAAATTATTATGTTATATGCTAGATAATATTTAGTTGTCATCCAAGAGATATTTCAGTATATTAGTTGGATTACAGTTGGAATATTACAAAACTGAAAATCAACATTTATTGCATATCTTTAGCATTTTCGGATTTGGAAATTCCTTGTTGTTCCAAACTACCCTGGCATTATAAATAGTGAAGTTTGTCATTTTTACATATTTATCCCTTGGACACACTGAACTAACCGTTTGTGCTGGAAGCCCACTTGAGTTTTCTTGTGATACTCGTTTGAGGGGAGAGTATCCTAATTAGGAGAAATCTCTTATGTGCGCTTCGTTTAAGGACTTTTGTGGGATCAAAAAAGCACTAGTGGTAATGTTGGTGGGAAACTAGATTCGTATTATTTATATTTTACGATTATTGATTTGATTGACTAACGGTAAAGTTGAACCTTGATAGATCTAGTTAATTTACTCTGTGATCCTTCTCTTCTGATATAAGGTCACTCGAACTAGTTCAAGGATCAACGTTCAAGATCTTCTTTACTGCATTCAGATTTGAAGATATGACTTTTGACCATCCATTGTTAACAGATTCCATTTTGTGCGTGATCGATTATTAGTAGAATCAAGTTCTTTGTGCAGGTACTTTGAAGACTGAAGATTGAAGACTAGAATATTTCTTTTTGGTATTCTGATCTTTGGGATAACTTAGTGTATGCTTAATTGATTCGAATCCAACAAGCTTGTTTATCTCGAATAGAATTTTTAAGCTTGTTGTATAGATAGACAATCTATCTTTGTATTTCTCGTTGCGATCTAGTTTGATAATTTGTAACTAAGATTGATTATTTTGGTAATCTCGATCTTAGTTGATCTAAGCGATACAAAGGAGTTCATATTGATTAAACGGAAAAACCTTTGTACTCAACTATATCTCTGATTAACTTGTTGGTCTGGGAGATTGATAAGAGCGGTTACTAGTCCTTTACTGTTTCGGGTTACGATCCAAAGGAGTTGAGTGGTTGAAGTCTTCACAACAGGTGAAGCGACTTAAGTTACCAAACTTTATCTTGGGATTCGCGTGCGCGGGCCAGATTGGTTGTAGGCGCAGGGATACCGAAGAACCTGGGTAACTTGGATTTGTAGTAGTCTGCCTTGCAGTATTCCTCGTTTAACAAAACTATTGTGTTTGTGTGCTTTTTCTATTTCCATACTAAAGTTATTTAATTGTGAAAGTATTATCTCTACTTGTATGCTTGGACGCCATTGGATTCGAAAGATTGGTGGTGTACTCGGTACCCTCGTCTTTTCACATATGAATTCTAATCAACCTACATAAGCAATTAATTGTGTGTGACATTCATAAGAATCACAGTACTCTACTCATACAGTCATTGAACTTCTACTTGATGTCAAGGGCGAAGTTAAGAAATCTAGGTTGGGGGTACCACAATTTGTTTTGAGGTGCAAATTTTTTAGAGGGTTGCAAAGAAGTAAAATTAGGCTTGTAAATAGTCTTATATCTTACTGGACCCCAGATTAGGCTTTGGAGCCAGCTAGGATGGGGGTGCAAGTGCATATCCCTGCACTGGGATGGCTCCGCCTCAACTTGATGCAATGTTTTTCAACATTATGCACAATACTTGCGGATCTAATAAATATATTATTACTTCAATCACATGAATAGATAAGAGGATGGATATGGAAAAATGAAGTGTGCAGAAGTTGATTATGGTGAAAGATATTACCCGAAATATTTGTATGAATATTGTGAAATGAAATCTTTTATATAACCCAATAACTGAAATTAACATCCATTTTACCGATAACATGATTAGATCTTTTGAATCTAAGCGCATGTTCTTTTTCAGCAGATTACACGGTAGTTCCAATGTATTTTGATTTCGCTCTTGCTTTTGAGACGGAGACAGGAAAACAAACACACGTATTACAGCGACATGGTTACACCCAAACCTGATTTTTCTTTTGTTAGCTCACTTTGTGAGTGTATAAGACAATTGCATATTAGTGTTTCTTTTCCGTCTTAAATCTTAACCAATGATTCATCCCTGGATTCCCTGCAACAACACCATGCAATAGTGACTTCCCATCAAACACTTAAAGAAACATATAAACTGCAAAAGGAAAACACAAAGTGATTTAATATTAAACGGCCGTATCTATACTGTGTTGTAACACAATATCAAGTTCATCTTCTTTACTCAAAGCAAGCATATGCCGAACTAACGAATCAACAACATCAATCGGGAAAAAAAGCATGGTAATGACTCTTCAGTATTTACAACATCCTAAGTTATGTACCATGATGTTGGATTTTTTTATGGTTTTATTTATTTTTTTATTTTTATTTTTATTTTAATCAAAAATTGGAATTCATATCTATTAGGAATCGTAGTTCGATAGATCTCCTTATGGGAATAAAGATAATTACATAGCAGGCAAGCGAGCAACAAGCTGCGCTGCAAGCCTTTTTGGAATTGCAAAACCTATCCTTTTAAAAACCTGATTCGGTTTTGAATTTGAAACGCGTCTCTTCCCATAAGGTGTCTTTTCCATGAGACACCATTAATGGATGTCTTTTGAAGGCGTCTGTTGGAGATGAAGAGACATCTCTAATAGACATGAAGAGAAGAGACATCTCCAATAAACATGAAACCCTCTATAAATTTCGAAGCCTCTCCCTCATTTCAACACATCAAACTCTCTGATATCTTTTCTCTCCAAGCAACATCAGAATCTAATTATTGTGTGTTCTTGGTCGGGTCAAGGGAGTACAACTCTTGAATCCAATAACATTGTTAGGGCTTCATTATATTCTGAAAGCATTATTTCATTGACTAATTGTACTCGCAAATTATTTGGGAAGGGTCGAAATATTTTCTGAAAAGAATCGCAAGGCTTTGAAATCAGTGTTACAATATTATTTTCTGTTCACTGAGTTTTCATCCTATGATACCCATTTTCCGACACATGATTCATAGGTTTAAAGGACCACTAAAAGAGCACGGTTCGGTTTGATCTGAAAGCCTCAATTTCTCAAGATTTCAAATCCTTATTAAGCCTTTAACTGTAATTTGAAATCTAAGTGTAGTTACAGAACCAAAACAGATGACCAATTTCAGTAAATTGAATATCATTCTAAAGAGTTACTTTGATAATCAAATCCTTATCTGTTGAGTGAGAAAAAAGGATAAACTATTAAATCTTGAAAGCCAGATATCTAGGTACTGCCAAGTACCAAGAACCAGCTTACTTAGAAAAAAAAAAGAAAAAATATATATATATATATGTACTGTATATGCAAATGTAATAGCGTAGCACATTTTCAACGAGGCTCCAGTTCACTCATTGAAGCTTCATTCACACTCAACGCTGCATATTCAGTAGTTGACATGTCTTTAGTAGTTCCTTGCCCTTCGGTGTGACCAGTAAAAAATGGAGGTGGTGAAGGTGCACGGTGAGTGACAGAGTCACTGTTAAGCATAAGGAAAATCTTCCTCATTGTCGGTCTGTCTGCAACATTTTCTTGAACACATAATAGCCCAATAAGGATGCATCTCATCGCATCATTTCCTGAACATGCGTCCTTCACGACTGAATCTAACAATTCTAAAGCAGATCCATTCTTCCAATGTCTCCATGCCTGCAGTCCCGAGCCATTTCTCTTTCTGAATTCTGAAAGCGGCTATTCTTCTGTCCACTAAGGATCTCTAAGATTAAGACACCAAAACTATAAAC
>JAJJMB010018114.1:0-13059 GCA_023531105.1 Papaver atlanticum | reverse complement strand
TAGGCACTTTCATTACTATTTCAATTTTTCTTAAAACATACATAACAACCAACATGTACTCATCACCCTATTTCAAGTTTGTTTCTCGCCTATTGGTTGTCGGTAAAACATATTCACAGCGACAGACGCGACCATTGGCCAACAGGTGCATATAGTTGTAACCGTGCAACTATTTCAAAATAACGTTTGTTCATTAAGAACGCGACCACCGGACAACAGGTGCATATAGTTATAACCTTCAAACTATTTCAAAATAACGTCTGCTCATTAAGAACACGACCATTGGCCAACAGGTGCATCCTGCGGGAGATGTCTATATAAGCTTTGCTCGTATCTCCTTGTAGCAATCTATAATAATAAAATCCTTAATACTTGTTATTTTTTGCTGATAATATTTCATCAATAATTGTGATGGAGATGTTGCCGGAATTGGCTACCGAGATATTACAGCGCCTCGAAACTACAGAAAGCGTTTAAAGGGCCGTCTTTGACAATAGGGCCTAAGGGTCGGCCGCCCTAGGCCCAAAATTCAGAGGGGCCCTAAAAAAATTGTTCACTACCTATATATATTTGCCCTCATTTTAAACCAAGTTATAATGGTGATTTGAAAAACAAACAGTGGGCGAAAGTCTTCTTTGTTAAGGCACAAATTTTAGGGTTTTTTTATTTAAATTTCACACATGTGTTCCCTATTTGTTAACAATAGATAGGAAATAAGTAAGAAAAACTCACAAAGAGTAAGGATAAAACTCATATGCATGTATTATGTACAATCCTAATTAAAAATTCTAAATGATCACTTTAACTAAATTTATTTGTTTGTTTAGTTGTGGTTTTCAAGTTAGTTTTTGTGGCGTAAAGAGTAGTGATCATTTGAAGTACATCAGTTGCACACTAGCAACAAAAATATTTTCAATGTTGAAGTTGTCGAAATCATAGCTATCATAGCGCTATTGAATTAAGTATGATCGGATGATATTGATCTTGGAAAGACTTGGAAAGATAGCTAATGATATTGTAACTAGAACCGAGAGGATAATATTTATGAAATGATGTTTTTCCTTTGCGATGTTGATGGTATTTCAAATATGTTTTTAATTTTTTAGACAGGTACCTTTTCCAATTGAACTTCAGTTATTTTTGGACCCTTATTAGATTTTTTACATACATCCATCAATGGATTATCTATGTATCAGTTATGTTTTGTCCATATATAGATATAAAAGGGCCCTTTTATGAATGCTCGCCCCAAGCCTCTAAAATGCTTGAGACGGCACTGAGCGTTTTAGCAAGCAAAAGGGTTTGCAAAGAGCGGAATAATGTCCTCGCGGACAAAAGAATTAGACTCCTTTTTTTTGTCACACACGGAATGGGGAAAGACAAAGTTACTCGACTCTTCTATAGAGAACATATTAACGAGGAAGATTTCAACCTGATGGTAACAACCATCAATAATCACGTCCAGGATGAAGGAATCTATGAATGGACTAATTTACACCCAATAGTTGGATCCTGCAATAGTCTGGTATGTTTTTATGTTTCACACCACGGCATACAAGATCATGTTTACATTATCAATCCAACAACACGGGAGCACCTCCATCTTCCACAACTAAGCATCCCAATTGCACGAGATCAAATACTTTCATGGTATCCTCGATACAACGTAATTCGGGGTTTCGGCTATACCAATTCGTACAAGGTAGTTCGCATTGGCAGGGATTGTAAAGTTCAAATATACACTCTAGGAGACAAGAGTTGATGGAGAAACATAGGGGATATTCCTTATACTTTTCGGAGTTCAGGTGTATACGCACATGGTTGTATTTTCTGGAAGGATTGTAGTATCTTTCAATTTAGACACCGAGACGTTCCATGAACATTCGCCACCCCGCATCATATATATGGGAGTCAATTTTGGATAGATTCTTACCCATCACTTGGGATGGTCATGTTCGGAGATTGCATTTTATTTTACTACATCCATGAGGTGGTTTATAAGCCACAGATAGATTTCTGGGCACCCATTTCGGAAGAAAATATTCATACATGGGTACCTGGCGGGGAATGGAATTGGGATCACAAGATGAGCATTATCTTGGAAAAGGATGGGGATGAATGGACGACTTATAACCTGATAGCTTTTGGAAATAACAACGACCTCCTATTGTGGCAGAATAAGCATTTATTGCGTTACAATGCACTCACCGGAACTTGGACGGAAATTTGGGGGAAAGTACCGTGGAAAACATGGGTTCGAATCATTCCTCACATGAGGAGCGCCGTCTCGTTGAAGAATTTTGTCGGACAATCTGAAAAATGTACTCTTGATGTCCATGCCCTAACACATTCCCTAGGTTATCTATGTAGTTGTTTTTTCCCGTTGTTTTTGTTTTCATAAGTTTTGTTTTTAGTTTTATATATTGTGTAGATCGTCACTTTGTTAGTCGCACATTCGCTGTATAACTATATTATATTTTCCAAATCATGTAAGCATTTATGATTTGTGTCGTGTTTCCTTAACTATATTAAACTATTGATAATACAGAAACATATTTCGTGTTATGTCAACATATAGCTAGACTCCGATTGAAGTTTAATCGCGTATTGGTTCAATACCATAACAGTGACGTGTTGGTGATACGCACGTAAGTGTGACGCATTTTCACCCATAACTACATTATCTAGGACTCATTTTATTTCTAATAGAGTTGTTTTAAGTATTTTCTAGGGAATAAGCTCTTGCGGCGAAATTGGCTCGTAAAGTGGTGTTTTACACCCCAGGATAGAGTACTAAAGGCACCCCAGCAATGCACCGGAGGAACCCCGAAAAAGTGTTGAAAACACCCCAGAAAAAGTGTTAAAGGCATCCTCAAAATGATAAGGGCGCCCCCAAGGCAGCCGAGTTGTTAAAGGCACCCACGTTTTGGATTCAGGGCACCCCTTCTTCTTAATTTGAATTTCTTGTTTTGGCGGGAAATCATTTCATTCACTAGCAGAATTTCGATCAAAGATTTGATGGGGTTGGAGGTAGATTCAAGGGCTGATTTTTGATGGGTAGTTGTGATATGACCTAATAAACATGTTTTGGGCTTTAGTTTCGACTGAATTTGGCTAGATAATCCAAGAGTTGAGAACAGGGCAGTTTGTGCATGGAAAATATATTCACGGGATTTGGAGAAGTTTGAACGAGTTCTGTGCAAGTTTGTTGGCTCGAGCAACACTTTGGAGCATGGCAGAGATAAATATGGCAATTTGGAAGCTTCAGAACGCGTGGAGAAATCAAAAATTTGAATTATTTCCTAAACAGGCCGTGAAGAATAATGGAGAATTATATGAAGTTATTACGTGAGATTTCGATGTTGTTGGGTTATAAATAGTTGTTGGGGACTCAGAGAAGAGGTGTCGAGAGTTTGGGGAGCTTAGGAGAGCCATAGAAGAAGAAATCACGAGTTGCAGAAACTCGGGTTCTGCTGCTGCTGCAGAACTGAAGAACACGAAGAACAAAAGCCTGTAAAGGAAAGTCGTTGAAAACTGTCGCTTAAATGCGACAGTTCCCAACTCATTTCCAGCGACCGCGGAACAGAGTCTACAACACTTCTTTTGTATCGTTCATTTTGTGACGATTTTTGTGCGTCGCAAATTACTGTTTTTCACTATTTTCTCCGTTTTCACCATTGTAAACAATTTTTGAGCAAATAAAAAATATTTTTGAGAGTGTCTATAATATGAGGAGCTAAACCCCAACACTGGGACGACGGAGGAGGCCGAACTTCATACATGGGTAAATTTGTTTTATTCTTTTTTATGACTTTTGCACTAAAATTAATTGAAATATGATTTGATTAAATTGGTTGTCATTTGATTAGATGGGTCATGCTTAGCTTAGGTGATTTGATGTCCCATGCTTAATATTTACAATCAATGTTTTGAGAATCTACCTTGGCAAAAATAGAGTCCATGTTTATATTTCTTGAGCTAAAATTGTTGAGAATAAATAAGTGAACCTTATGTTATGAAGATTGGCTAAATCCTTAGTCCCAGTACCTCTTGCACCAATTGTAATATTATTGTATATTTTTATTAAATTTAAAAACTCGAATCTTCACAAGTCTCAACGAACCTTTTACTATAACAAAGTTGAAATCACATCAGTTGGCATCATCACACCAGAAACTTCCATGTACAAACCTTTTACGGATCTCACCCTAATTCAAGAAGAAACGGGCAACTTGAATCAATAGAGAAAAATCTTTGTAGCAGGCTTCTCAACCAAATAGTATATGTTCAAGCCCATAACGTAACAGGCTTTTTCAATGAAATTCATAATCGAACAAGATTCCCCATAACATGGAACACCTTTTGTTTCACGGATGGTGATTGGTGAGGCATGTACTTCGTTGTTAGAATTCTTCTGTACCACTAACCCCCCCTCCTTCTACTTGCTCTTGTATATTCAGGACCCGTACACAATAACATCTTTAAATTGTGTCAAGCTCCTTTACCGGATTTACATAGGTTATACCTCTCAATTAAGGAGGCATCAACGCTGGTCTAGGTTCTCCTTTGCAGGAGTAGATAACGCAAGGAATTCCTATCCTTTGATGCTTGCTCCAGGTGTTTACAAGATAACTAGTGTTGTTCTTCTTCTACTTCCAAACGGACTTTTTGATCAATGATAATAGACATCTCTTGTTCTTATAGAGGTTAGGGGTACATCCGATTTCTCCACTTGATGTAGGAGGGGGTTTTATCAAGCTTTAGAACAAGGCTTGCCCTTGTTGATCTGTTATGGACGTTGGTTGTATGAAGAAGCTCAGGATTTTGAGGAATAGGATAGCGAGGATGGAGAAGAAGTTTGTGAGAATGATAATTAGGACGGGATAGTTTATGATGGTGATTCGGATGACCCCTTCGGAATAATGGACACAAGCATATCCTTCAGAACTCCCACCGATCTCTATATGAACTCTCTACGTAAACTTATCATCGGTCATACGATCGATAATAACCGATATGAGCGATAAGTCAAAATGGTAGTATGAGCGACAAGTCATACGGTAACAAAGATTGGATCATCGGCAAAATGCGCGATGATCAGATTAACCCATATCGCCATACGGATGACCCCTTCAGAACAATGGACACAAACTTCGCGATGATCAGTTTAACCCGTATCAAAATACGGGAGCAATAAAAGTATCATTGGTAGTATGCGCAGAGAGTTCATATAGAGATCAGATCGGTGATCATGGTTCATATGCCCGATGATAATATTGCGTAGAGAGTTCAGACAGAGATTGGTGGGGGTTCTGAAGGATTAGTTTGTGTCCATTGATCTGAAGGGGTCATCCGTATGGCAATATGGGTTGTAACGATCATCGCGCATTTTTCCGATGATCCAATCGTATTGCCCGCATGACTTATCGCTCATATTCCCGCTATGACTAATGGTTGATATTCTTTTGTTGTCCTGTACAACAAAAGGACTTACGGGTCATTATGATGTTTCTTTTAACCCCTAACGGTAGAGAGTTCCTTAGTTCGGCAATATCAAATGGCACGTCCATACGGGAGCAATATTTAAAAAGCCCGTCCCTGTCTGAACCATTACAACTTAAGAAAATCATGAACAACTTCAGCATAAATCATCTCATCATGCTCTTCATCTTGATGGGTATATGCATAATAGCATGAGACATCAGGGTAGTTTTCAGAGTTTTGAGATTCGACAAAGTCATCTTCTACCAGTGTTCTTTTCTTCTTCCCCTTGGAACCGTAACCCATAACTTTATCAAGAAACCCATTCGTAAAATCACAAGTGCGAGAAGGAGACGACATTCTTGATATAATAAAAATAACCTAGAGTGAGATAACTCAACTTAATAGGATAGGTATATAAACGGTTTCTCAGGGGTTATATTTTTAGGGTTTTTTAGAGTTGGTTCGTGACATGTAACAACGGGTACCGTACGAACACAAACTTAACCCACAGAAAGGAAACTTGGAAAAACTGTAAAGTTCTTTCCACAAAGTGTAATGGGAACACAACAAAATTATGCTGAGTGAAAATTTTCTTCCACAAATCTTAACTCAATAAATTTTGTATTCTCACAAGAGGAAAATTTAGAGCACAAGAGTAGCATACTAAGTATTTGTAACAACTTAAAATTGCAAAACTCAAAAAAAAAAAAAACACTTTAGAAAGATTTTCAACCAAATAGAATACTTATGCCAGAAATGCCTGTAGATGATAGTCTAGGTATGAACGAGAAGAAAATGGCTTAACTAAAGAGAGAACATTTTGTCATCAAGTATACCTATTTATTAGCACATCTTACTCACCAAGATTTTTCATGAGTAAGATTTCAAACCTTGTGATTAATTAACACAAGTATGAGCTTTATGCTCATCAAATGAATATTGTTCATAGTTAATCCTCTTTTTTCTTCTAATTTTTGGAGGAAACCCTTTTTGATGTGAAAAAGTGTCATAAAACTTACTATCATCAAAGTATGAAACCAAGTTTGAATCCCTACCTGAAGAAGTTTGTCTGGAGGAATTTGATAGCTTGTTGATAAGATCTTTGCACCCTTCAATTATCAGATTTAGGTTGTCCTTCACATCTCAATTGTTGTTTACACCTTCTGGTACCTTTTTCACACCTTGAACAACATCCTCCTTCTTAGTCTGAGGAGAATCTTTTTGAAATCTCCTTGACCTATTCGTGTTAATGTTATTATTACAAGTTCGAACGTTAGAAGAGCAGATTGAACTGACTTTCCTGAAAGGTTTCACAGGGTGAGTACTAAAACCGATTGGTTTAGACATACGAATGTCAATTACACCTTTGAGTATTAAATCTAAGGTGTGTTGACCAATATAGTTTTCATCCAACCTTAATTTGCACTTCCGTCGAACATGTCATTTTGAATCACAAAAGAGACACACTTTCTGATCACCTGAGTGATTAGAGTGAATAGGTTTAACACAAATGTTGGGAGATTTCTTCCTTCCGTGAGATGTGGTAATTCCTTGATTAGAGGAAGTTACAAGCACATCTTTAGCAATAGAAAGGGTTTGCAATTTAGCTTCTGAAATTGGTTTCATCAGAGAAACATGATTATAAGTAGTCACGTTTTTTAACATCACAATTGCGTCAGAGGCAATTGGTATAGTAGACTCTTTAGAACAAACCTTACATTGAATAACAGATTTACTCAATATACGTTTAATTTCCAAAGCATTCTCCTCAAGTTTGTCCTCGAGTAAAGTTTTTGATGAACTTACTTCGGCTTTTTCTTCGCAAAGAATCTTTAATTGAGAGTCACGATCATTAACCATACCAATAAGCATATTGACCTTGTGTTTCAGCCTATTGACCTCAGCGGACTGGATTCTAACTTGTCTTAGAATCACTGCACTTTCTTGGGATGCTTCCCTTTCTACTTCAGAGTCAGACTCGTCAGTAAGATAAAAAGGATAAAACTCATCAATATTTGCCTGTTTCATGGGAATAAATTGTTCATCTATATTTGAGTCAGACAAGTCTTTCTCTTTAATAGATTTCATATAAACAGAACTTTTATTCCTGGTAATGCGTTTGTCAGAGATAGCACTTCTATCCATAGAGTAAGATTGATACAAACATATACTTATAAGGTCTTAGCGTGTTTGCCTGCTCTGATACCAATTGAAAAAGCGGGGGTATAACAACCACACCCAATAATTTGCACGACAATCTGTATGGACTAAACTCCAATATAATTCCGAGAGCACCAACTTAAAAGTGAGACTCAATCAAGAAATATATCAAAGAGCTTTATCTCTATTTCTCAATACAATCAACAAATCGAACAGATAGAAATCTGTGAGCCTGACACTACTAGCCTACTATAAGTTAACTTCAGACTGGAATATAGTTGAGCCCTAACAAAGTCTTACACCGATTAAGGTACAGTCACGTTCCTTACGCCTCTATAACCACGCTGGACTCTGCGCATTTGATTCCCTTAGCTGATCTCACCCACAACTAAGAGATGCTACGACCCAAAGTCGAAGACTTATAAACAAATATGTCTCCCACAGATATGTCTATTCTTTATGTGGTTTTTGTTCCATCTTTTGATAAATCAAGGTGAACATAAACCAATTGATAATCCGGTCTTATACTCCCGAAGAGCAGCCTAGAAATATCAATCACCTCATAATAACCCAACTGATTAACACAAAAAGTTATTGCATAATCACAAGAGTCTGAGACGAAGAACTGTTGTGATTACTTTTTATATCTTACCTATCGGAGATCAATCTCGAGTAAATTTTAGAGAAGATAAAACTCAATATGATAGAACAAGTAAGATCAGAATACAAAACTACAGAGAAAATAGTTGGATCTGGCTTCACGAATCCCAAATGAAGTCTTCAAGTCGTTAACCTAATATGGTTTTGGAAAAACCTAGGTTAAAGGAGAATCGACTCTAGTTTGCAACTAGGACACATGAAAGTGTCGGGATTAGGTTTTCCAATTACTAGAGTTCTCCCTTATATAGTCTTTCAAATCAGGGTTACTTACAATTAAAGCTAAGATAACTTAGTAACAAAGCGTTCAATATTCACCGTTAGATGAAATCCTGATTTAAGATTCAAGCTAAGTCTGCTTAGAAATTAAGCAATCAATCTCCAATTTTAGATTGACTTAGATTGTTACACACAAATAAAATATACTTATATTTAGATATGGGTAACCGTACCTAAACGTGTATATTGAGTTGGCTCAATAACAGTTAACCGAAGTTAGCCATATGAACACTTTTGTCTTAGCCATATTCATCTAACACTTCTAGATCAAATATGATGATCAATAAATAAAGAAAGATAATCAAATGAATCTAATTGTGTTTCAAATTGAGTTGTTCAATTGTTCACTATCTCATAAAAATATATATGAACAAATTGAATCAAAATCGGATTGATTCGTAATCGTACAAAGTACTTATACAAGAATCAATTCACAAACATTAAGCCACGGTTTGCAAAGTTAATTTTTATTCCTTAAATCATAAATGTTTTAGTTCATGAGTATGAGAATCATACATGACCGATTTTAGAACTTAACCACTGTGTTCGCAAACTAGGTACACGAATAGCAGCTCCGAACCTTGGCCCAGTCAAGCCGTTCGCAAACCCGGTTCGCGAACAACCGTCCCGGACCCAACTCAGGTAAACTCGTTCGCATACTAGGTACGCAAATAATAGTTTGGACCTTCTTAGGTAAATCTGTTCGCATACTAGGTACGCAAACAAGTGTTCCGGACCTGAATCATAACAAAACAGTTCGCATACTAGGTATGCATACCGTGTTGCAGCCAGACATGGGTAATTGTTCTAAACTCTCATTTTAATCATTGAAACATCCTTAGAAGACGACAATGGTAATCTTACACATACCAATAGCTTCAAGTAATTTTCAAGTGATCGAATGATCAATACGAAACTTCCCAAGCTAACATCAAATGACTGACTCACACAAATCATGTAATATGTTTAAGTTAATTTTTACATGATCATCTTTTGACTTAATATTTAGTTTCTAACAAATAAATTGTCTCCAACTAAACTCGTCAAGAATATGATGAACATAGCTAAAGCAAAAATCTTCCAACACATATTTCGATAAATAGATAAGCGAGATAAACTCATCTCGAAATATCAAATGTGTATAATTTAAAAGTCTATATAGCTATACGACTTAGTCTCATTAGAAGATAAATATAATAGACTTATGAGTGATAGATAAGTTTTAGTCTCTAAATACCTTTTGTTGATGAAGTTCCTCTAAGCTCCTCAGTAGATCTTCTTCTTCAATTGGTGAACGTCGTGAAATCTAAAGCTCAACTACACATTCTATCATAATCTAAGACATAGCTATAAGTAGACTATAAATCAAGTATATAGTTTTGATCAACTAAACTTGACAAACAAGCTTGAGATAGCAACGCTTGCGAGTTCGACCGAGAAGTGCTCTAACACTTCTCGATTTGTTTTATCTGTTTTTTTTTTTTTTTTTGCTCTATCAAGCTATAAAATTTATCGATATCAAAAGAAAAAGTAAAAAAGACAAGTAACGATGCATTTCTAAGTCGACACCAGCCAAAATCAAACCTCAAAAAGAATACAAATAAATCTAGGCCAATTTTTTTTTTTTTTGCTTTCCACCAAATGAAATTGTTAATCATAATATATTTATTTGCTATTTGATATATATTTGGGGTCACGTTGCAATAATTATTTATACTTGTTAAGTCATTCTCCTTCCATTGGTTGTATGCTTGGGAATTCGAAAGTTGTAGAGTTCTTTTACCTAGTTACTAGTCAGTGGAATCTGTGAGAATAACTAAATTAATTTAATTTGGTGGGTAAAAAGACTAGGGGTCCGAGTGCATCACCAATTTGTTGTCATTTAACCTAAACACACCTTGTAAACTCCTTCAGATGGGTCAATTCGGTTATAAATATCAGATCGGTTAGTTGGCATCTTTAGTTGCGCAGGAATTGGTGAAAGTGGAAAAGGTTTTCTCAACATGGTTGTGGAAATCGTACGATTCACAATTTAAACCGCAGGATTTAATTTTTTCCATTTCAATGTGAATCGTAAGGAAGAATCGTATATTTCTAGAATAACAAAAATGTCTTTTTTATGTCAAGGAGTTTCGTACTCATGTCCTCTGGTATACATATCTGGCCTTCAAACCATTGTGCCATGGTTTATTTTGTGATAATAACAAAACTTATACTATATTTATATATTTTCTGATTGGGTGAGTTTACTTTCTCACGGTATTTAACTTTATTTCTATAAATACATTTCTAGTTTAAATTTATAATGTAGTATAATGGAAAATATTACAATTTAATAATCAATCATGAATCTTTGATTCACGATTCAACATGCGATTCGATTCTTAAAATTGAAAGACGATTCGCTCCGCGAGTCACGATTTCACAAACTTGGTCGTCAATATTAAACATATAAGGCAACTTTAATTGTAATCTATGTTCAACGAGGAATAGATTAGAAATCAATTAAGGTATGATTAACAAGTGATATTACATCAATTATAATAAAGCAATACTAATGTGTAAATGAATTGCAAGGCACAACAAGAAGATGTTGTTAACAAGAAAAACAATATGGCAGAATTTTTTTGAGAACTAATCCAGTTTTGAATACTCTCAGAATTAAGCAACTACGCTCTTGTGTGCAATGCAACCTCGTTTAGTAAAGACCGAATAATCTAAATTTTAAACCATTGGTTGGTTGAACCCAATAAGCATTGGTATGTCAAATTTTGCGCTTGAATTGCTTATTAAAGTCAACTTGTTAGGTTAGACTTAAGACAATAAAATGTTGAGACAATCTCTAGTTACTCACCGAGGACCTGAGGACGTATTGAAGAGCAAACAAAGACATCACCCTTCGGATTAAGATTAGTGACTATTGACTTGACTTGTTCTATTTCCAACAAGTCCTTAACCATCTTATTCATTGAAAACATCATACATGAAGTTTATTTACATGGCTTTAGTTGATTGAATGACTAGATCATCATCCATGATCAAAGTATCAAAAGGTATTGTATACATTAGTTGTTTCTACAACTTTGATATATAGAATTTCGAAGAATAATTATTTATACTTTCATATTGCGACATAACACTAACTAATTAGATACTTGTTAGCGTTGAACTTTCGGGAAACTAGATATGTTTATATAGTTGTGGATTCATGCTTTGAAGTCATGTAAAAAAGTAATTTTTTAGACATGATTAAATTCTTTTGAATTTATTTAGTTTATATCCAATCAAGGATCTAGAACGGATCATAGGACCAATCTAATTCAAAGTTGAGAGCATAATAAGAGATATATAAAGTATAATAAGTTATCAAGCTTCAAGGGAGTGAAATAAAAAGTCTCATATGTCCTCAAATAAAGTCGTGTACATGGATAGGTCCCTTTTATTTTATTTTCAAAATAACTCAATTATATTGATCGATAATAACACGAAATATAATGTAGAACTGTTATAGAACTGACTCCATGGTTCTTAGCAATTTTGGATTGTTTAAATAGACAACAAATAAAACCCAAGCACATAAAGCACATAACATAGCACTTACAGAACTTGATTTGGTTAAGAAATATGACAATCTCTCTTCGATTTCAAGGTTTCATGAATAGACTACCACTGACACAAACACAAACACAAACACAAACACAATCACTATCAGGACAAGTTTAAATGTTCATGTTTGGATAAATAACACATCGAAAGTGCTTAACAACTCTATAATCAATAGCCATGGTAGGATCATAGATCCCACTATTTTCTGGACTTTTTTCAGAAAAATAAAATACGGGTAACTGGTGCTTGCCGGTGTCTTTGGACTAAAAAGACACCTGAATGGGTCCTGTATAAAAGTTCATTTTACTGTGTTGCGTTGAAAATCTGGGGTTGACTCTCTCTCTCTCTCTTTTTATGGAAATTCATCAACTCATCATCACCCACTAGTTCTTCTTCTTCAAATCTGGTGGATAGAATTCGGTGAATATAGAACTTATCTCTTTGATTTTTCAGAATCTCTCGAAATTCATTTTAATCTCATTAGGTCATCATATATTTGTATTGTGGATCAGAATTCGATACTAGATCGTTTCCGATGGATAGACCAACACCATCTTCATCTGTTTGTAATTTTAAAACATGGGAGAGGTTAGCACCTATGGTTTCAGCTCGAGGTAGTTTTGCTTGTATTGGGAATTCTAAGTGTGGTGAAATTCTGGTTGCTGGTGGTGGTTCAAGAATCTATGTTTGGTGATACTGGGATTAGGTTGAACTCAGTGGAGTGTTATAATATTGTGAAATATGGGTGAATCTAGAACTGTTTCAGGAGTTCATAGAGATGGAGTAATTTTAGAATTGAAAAATGGTGGGAAGTGTAGGGAGATTGGGGAGAAGGGGAGAGGAGGAAACTTGGAAATGTTGTTGTTGTGGATG
>JAJJMB010018067.1:0-11550 GCA_023531105.1 Papaver atlanticum | reverse complement strand
GGGGGTAGTGATGGTCAAGTATCTTTATTAGAAGTCCCTAACTTGGGACTCGAGTCTAGTGTGCCTGAGATATTACTTGAATCTGTCCCGACTCCACAACCTGATCCTCCTGATACCGTCCGGGAAGTGGGAACTCATAGTTCGTAAAAATATGTTTGTCAAGACACTCACATGAAGCCTAAGAGGGCGTCACAGATAAACCTAGTTGTCTTGAAAGAGAGTTTAGATCAGGTTGTGCTCCATCTGTTAATTTTTCTAATCCTGTGCAGTTGTCTTGAAATAGAGTGATTGAGCTACTAAAAAAAAAAAAAAAAAAAAGACCAAACCAATTAGACCAATCGGAATATATATTAACACTTGGATATCAATATGTGTGTATTCTCCCTGTCTCCGTCGCCTAAACAAGCGTAGAATGCAGGATCCACGGGAATTACCATGTAATCTGTTGACAAGAAGCATGTGTTTGGATCAAAAAGATCTAATCATGTCATTAAAAATAAAATAAAATAAATAAATAAATAATGGTTTATTATTAAGTCGACCACTGGTTCCCTTGTATATGCCAGCTGAGTTGATGTAGATTTAGGATTGTCGACCACTGGTTCCCTTGTATATGCCAGTTGTGTTGATATTAGTCTAGACCAGTATCTCAATCCATTAGGTCTTAGGTTCATCTTGGCATTGAAGTCCATTCGCAACCATCTATTTCTATATCCATCTTCTTAATCTATTCATGTGATTTGTTTGATTCCGGATATTGATGTCCATAGTGCGACTATCTGAGTAGAGCTCTGTCACTTATATATGAATTTTAGTATGCTTGAGTGCAAACTCGTATACAGCAATTGGAATTTCGCATCAGGGTACTTCTTCCCGTAATCAATAAGTATGCCAACCAAGGAGGTTCTTTAGTGCATTCCAAGGTTCTGCGTAGATAGCTAGGGTCTGGAGTAAAGGTTTTGTGGGTATATCTCTAGTAAACCCTCCCGAGACTATAAATCGGCAACTAGGGCCACCTAGGGGTTTAAAGGCTTGTTGCATATGCTAAGTGCAACCAACGATGCCTGCGACAGTGAGTTAGGATTTTATTTTGTAGTTTTAATTTGCTCGGGACTAGCAAATAATAAGTTTGGGGGAATTTGATAGACGCATTTATGTGTCTATTTTCATCCCTTTTGTGTATCTGTTAGTACCCAATTCTGTACTAATTTTGGTATTTTATCCATTTGTAGGTGTTTTTGGAGGAATAGGCTTTTGCGGCGAAATCGGCTTGAAAAGTTGTTAAAGGTACCTGGGAGGGCATTTGCTATTCGGACTCTCATTTTGGATAAGGGGTAACCAATTTCCAAGAAGCTGCTAAACACAAACCGGGACTGGATAGGGGGAGGTCACATTTCTTCACATTTTCAAAAAAAAGAAAACTGGCGGGAAAAAAAAACTTTTTACAGACGGATTTAGGGGTGGATTGTTAATCGATTTTTATGGAGATTAAAGGGATGAATTTGATTGGGTTTGCTCCTATGGACCTAACAGGCGAGGTAAGGGTGTTGGAATGGATCCAAAGTGGCTAGAACTCAAATTGGAGTCGGAAAAAAAGTTAAAAATATCACGTTTTATTTTGGGAAACTTATTGGTTTATTCTTGGAAACAAACGTGAAGAATTAGAGAGAAGATATCCTAGTGATTTGATTCTATCATCTAACCGATAATATCACTTCTAGAGACGTGTAGAAGAGGAAAAAAAAAGAAAAAAAAGTCAGAGACTTTTGGTGGAAGAAAAAGAGAATTTGATCGAGTTTAAACCGACCTGTGAGGGATATATAAGCTCTAGAGAGTCCAAGGAGAGGGGGGAAACACTTTGAAAGACTTTAGGGGAAGTTTAGAACACCACAGAGCCAAAAAAATCAACTTGCAGGAAACCGAGTTCTGTTGCTGCTGCTGTTGCCGGAGAAGAAGACGAAGAACATAAGACCCACAGAGTCAGTCGCAGAGGCAGACTTATTTTCAGTGACAACGAGATACGGTCGCTCCTTCCTGCAGTCACCGAAGCATTTCAGCAACGATTCAGTCTTCTGTTTTAGACTTTCAGTGACTACAGTATACTTTTTTCTCCCTTGTAATCAGTTTTTGAGCTATAAACATGTATTTTGAGCAAGTGATTAATATGAGGAGCTAAACCCCTTAGCCGAGGCGACAGAGGAAGCCATTGTTCCATGAAAAGTGGTATAGTTCTATTTTAATTATTTATTGCAATTATTTTACATGATTATTTGCATAGAACTTAAAAGAAAAATTGGTTTTTATTGAATAGTTGTGAAGTGTTTTGATGGGACATGCTTGGTTTTAATACTTTTGATGTTTCATGCTTTGTGCTTACAATTGTTACTTCAAAAATCTATTAAAGGAAAAATATTAGAATCACTTTAAAAGAAAAAATTGCATGAATATTGATTAGATTATATCACTTAATTGGCTAATGGTGGAATCCAGAGTCTCGGTGTTTTTTTATATTTTTGATACAACTTATTTGATTGTTGAGTTTAATTTGAGTCTAAAAAAAATCCTTCACAAGTCTTAGAATTCGAATCTTTTTACCACTACAACTACAAAACACATCAATTTTTGGCGCCGCCGACGCGGACTTGTTTTTAGGGTTTTAGATTTATTTTTATTTTTATTTATTTTTGTTCTATTTTACGTTTTTGGGTATTTGTCTTTTGTCTACAGGTTTTGGAACGTAAAGAAAAAAAAATTGAGCCAAGGAGTTTGGTGATTTCGTAAAAACTTGGAGCAAAAGATTAAAGCGAAAAGAACGGAAAAGAAGACAATTTTATTTTAGTTATTTTTTTTTTGTTTTAGGGTTTTTTTTTTTTTTAGAAAAAAGAAAAAAAAAATTGTATTAGGGTTTCTTTATTACTTTGTAATTTTTCTTTTCTTTTTTTGGACTTTTTTTTGGACTCTGGACATTATTCTATTTTTATTTTTATATACCCTACGGAAGGGTATCCTTAAATATAAAAACTGTTTGCAGAGAAGGAGGACAATTACGATATTGTCTCTGCACCTTGGGTTCGTACACTGACACAGGAGTCAGTGGCCCGAGTCGACTACAACTGATTCATCCCCCATCTGGAACGGGAGGTAAGATTCT
This sequence comes from Papaver atlanticum, assembly GCA_023531105.1. Lineage (NCBI taxonomy): Eukaryota > Viridiplantae > Streptophyta > Magnoliopsida > Ranunculales > Papaveraceae > Papaver > Papaver atlanticum. The sequence goes on along the minus strand of JAJJMB010018067.1, from coordinate 8,399 downwards.
GAACACTCGCGAATCCACTGTCAGCGAGTTACTGTATTCCTTAAGGTGCATATCTGCTGAGGATCTGAATACGGACATTTACTTTTCTAGTAAAGGGAAAGGCCTGGCCATACAAGATAAGGGTTCAGATTTCATCACCGTTCTCTTCTTGCCCGCCTTAGGAAAACGATACCGAACACGAACCCAAGATTAAAATATTGACTAAAACGAGACCGATAGGGTAACGAGCTTATAGGAAAGTCGTTCAAAAGGATCGTATTGGGTATCTTGTTAGCCTAACTCAAAGTTCAGGAAGATTACTGTAAGTCGATTAGAGCCGCCTGGTAACCAGGGGAAGCGTTGCCAAAAAGGTGGGGGTATCAAAGCTCCTCTGAGCTTCTCCTACTTCTCTTCGACTTACTTTATTCGGATAGTCCTACGAGGTTTGCTAAAATTGTACCCAGTTGCCTCTTGGAAGAGTAGAAGCTGGTCTAGAAACAATCTAAGTGGAGCCATCATGCTTTTTGTTTGCTAGAAATCAATAGGGTTTATTTGGTTGAGTCGTCCTTGATTTGTGATTGCTTATTCTTCAAATTTTAGGAAATTCTTGTATGCCTGAACGTAAAAGAGACGCCCTAGGTAGATTTGTTAAAGAACAACCTAGCAGTTCTAAGCGTCTCGATTACCTTGACTTGAAGGTCCGATTTTCGGAGAGTCCTGTTTTGAACGTACTCCTTTTACTGAGGAGAGAATCCCCAATACTCCGATAGCACCAGAAATGGCTACTTTGAAAGCTTTATTAAATCCGACTAGGACTACTTGTCCCTCATGTATTAAGTTAGCTGACAAAGAAGCCACCTATGAACTTAAACCTGGGACCATACAGATGCTCCCAATCTTTTTAGGGAAAGAAAATGAAAACCCTTATTTACATGTTAGGGATTTTGAAGAAATTTGCAGTACCCTAAGAATTAGAGGCTTAGATGATGATGCTTTGAAACTTAAGTTATTTCCCTTTTCCTTGAAAGATAAAGCCAAATCGTGGCTGTATAGTTTGACTTCTTAGTCAATCGAAACATATGAACAACTTACATCTGCCTTTTTCAATAACTTTTTCCCTAGGCATAAAACATCGTCTATTAGGGCGCAAATCTGTACATTCTCACAACAAGATGAAGAATCTTTGTATAGGTATTTGGAAAGGTTCAATGATTTTTTAACACAATGTCCTCACCGTGGTTTAGAAAAGGTTAGGCTAGTTCAGATCCTTTATTAGGGTTTAGATTATCCCACAATATCCACGGTTGAAGCTTTGTGTACAGGTGGGTTTGAGAACCAAACTGTTGATGCGGCAATGGCATTTTTGAATGAAGCCGCCGAAAAGACCCAACAATGGGAAAATAGTAGGGAACCCCGGAAAACGATTCTTCTAAGTAGAGGAAACGTTAATAGGATAAAAGGAGGCTCTGAATCAGATGTCAAGATTGCAGCGATAGCTAAAAGGTTAGAAGCTCTAGAAATGGGTCACACTAGTGGTAGATTGGAGCCTTTTTGGGAAGGCCAGAATAATGCAGAGCAAGCCAATGCTCTTTATACTAACACTAGATTCGATAATCGTCAGAAATTTGACCCATATTCAGAAACCTATAATCCTGGGTGGAGAAACCATCCGAACTTTTCATGGTCTAAGGGACAGAATCAAGGTCAGTTTAGTAACTCTAATACTCCCCCAGATTTTAGTTATGCTAAGAATCCTTCAGGGCCAGCTCAATTTCAGAATCAGTCGGATAAGAGAATCCTAAGCCTAGAGGAGTTTATCGTGTTGTTAACCCAGCAAACTGCAAAACTTCAGCAATCAGTAGAACAAAGTCTACAAGTTAGTAACAAGATAGGACAAGAAAATAGTCAGGCTATTTCCGAGTTGAGAACCAAGATTAGTTTGATAAATGAGTCTTTGAGAGAAAAAGGTAGGTTTCCTAGTCAAACACAACCCAACCCTAGAGGAGTTCATGAAGTAAATATAAAACAATTGAATGCTATTAGAACCCTTAGGAGTGGTAGAATTGTAAACAACAAGGTAACCATGCCCGATAGTGAACCTACTGTAGTTCACCCCTCAGGATCTCACCCCTCAGGACCACCCATAGCTGAAGAGACCGATAAAGTTTCTGATGATGTAAATTCGGCCCCTGAGAGGTATGATTTTCTACCTAGAGCCCCATTTCCACAGCTACTAGTACCAACAAAGAATGAATCCAACTTTAATGACATTATGGAGGTTTTTAAGAAAGTTACCATAAACCTTCCATTACTAGAAGCAATTAGGCAACTTCCGGCTTATGCCAAGTTCCTCAAGGATATGTGTACGCGAAAGCGAAAGCTTAGTGTCCCTAAAAAAGCCTTTTTAGCCTGTCATGTAAGTTCGATCATTCAAAACACCACAACTCCTAAGTATAAAGACCCAGGTGCCCCTACCATTGCTTGCACGATAGGAAAACACAGGGTAGAAAAAGCTTTACTTGACTTAGGAGCTAGTGTGAACTTACTTCCGTACCATGTGTACTTACAACTGGGACTTGGTGAATTGAAACCCACAAAGATAACACTGTAGTTAGCTGATAGGTCTGTTAAAATTCCTCGTGGTGTGATAGAAGATGTTCTTATTGAGGTCGACAAGTTTATTTATCCTGTGGATTTTTTAGTCCTAGATACACAACCTGTCCCTGACCCAAAGAATCAAATACCGGTGATTTTAAGTCGCCCATTTTTAGCCACGTCTAATGCCGTTATCAACTGTAGGACCGGACTTATGAACATATCCTTTGGTAATATGACCACTGAACTAAATGTCTTTAATGTTACTAGACAACCTTCTGATGATTTAGAGGAAGTGAATATGATTAGTACTTTGGTTCAGGATCTAGTTCAGGATTATTGGGACGACACTTTGTTTGGTTATTCTTTAGATGAATTTGATGAGACAATTATCTTAGGTAAGATAGATGACCAAACTTTAGAACTAGAAGAAGCTCTCGAATATTTTAAGGACTCTACAGACCCAGAAATTCAGTCACTAGTGTTAGGTCTTTCTGTGAGTAATGATGACTCTAAGTTTGGGGTAGAGAACTGGAAGAAGCTCTTGATTATTTTAAAGACTCTGAGGATCCGGAAATTCAAGCAAAAATTAGAGGTTTGTCTGAGAATACTGACTACCCTAATTTTGGGGGTAGTGATGGTCAAGTATCTTTATTAGAAGTCCCTAACTTGGGACTCGAGTCTAGTGTGCCTGAGATATTACTTGAATCTGTCCCGACTCCACAACCTGATCCTCCTGATACCGTCCGGGAAGTGGGAACTCATAGTTCGTAAAAATATGTTTGTCAAGACACTCACATGAAGCCTAAGAGGGCGTCACAGATAAACCTAGTTGTCTTGAAAGAGAGTTTAGATCAGGTTGTGCTCCATCTGTTAATTTTTCTAATCCTGTGCAGTTGTCTTGAAATAGAGTGATTGAGCTACTAAAAAAAAAAAAAAAAAAAAGACCAAACCAATTAGACCAATCGGAATATATATTAACACTTGGATATCAATATGTGTGTATTCTCCCTGTCTCCGTCGCCTAAACAAGCGTAGAATGCAGGATCCACGGGAATTACCATGTAATCTGTTGACAAGAAGCATGTGTTTGGATCAAAAAGATCTAATCATGTCATTAAAAATAAAATAAAATAAATAAATAAATAATGGTTTATTATTAAGTCGACCACTGGTTCCCTTGTATATGCCAGCTGAGTTGATGTAGATTTAGGATTGTCGACCACTGGTTCCCTTGTATATGCCAGTTGTGTTGATATTAGTCTAGACCAGTATCTCAATCCATTAGGTCTTAGGTTCATCTTGGCATTGAAGTCCATTCGCAACCATCTATTTCTATATCCATCTTCTTAATCTATTCATGTGATTTGTTTGATTCCGGATATTGATGTCCATAGTGCGACTATCTGAGTAGAGCTCTGTCACTTATATATGAATTTTAGTATGCTTGAGTGCAAACTCGTATACAGCAATTGGAATTTCGCATCAGGGTACTTCTTCCCGTAATCAATAAGTATGCCAACCAAGGAGGTTCTTTAGTGCATTCCAAGGTTCTGCGTAGATAGCTAGGGTCTGGAGTAAAGGTTTTGTGGGTATATCTCTAGTAAACCCTCCCGAGACTATAAATCGGCAACTAGGGCCACCTAGGGGTTTAAAGGCTTGTTGCATATGCTAAGTGCAACCAACGATGCCTGCGACAGTGAGTTAGGATTTTATTTTGTAGTTTTAATTTGCTCGGGACTAGCAAATAATAAGTTTGGGGGAATTTGATAGACGCATTTATGTGTCTATTTTCATCCCTTTTGTGTATCTGTTAGTACCCAATTCTGTACTAATTTTGGTATTTTATCCATTTGTAGGTGTTTTTGGAGGAATAGGCTTTTGCGGCGAAATCGGCTTGAAAAGTTGTTAAAGGTACCTGGGAGGGCATTTGCTATTCGGACTCTCATTTTGGATAAGGGGTAACCAATTTCCAAGAAGCTGCTAAACACAAACCGGGACTGGATAGGGGGAGGTCACATTTCTTCACATTTTCAAAAAAAAGAAAACTGGCGGGAAAAAAAAACTTTTTACAGACGGATTTAGGGGTGGATTGTTAATCGATTTTTATGGAGATTAAAGGGATGAATTTGATTGGGTTTGCTCCTATGGACCTAACAGGCGAGGTAAGGGTGTTGGAATGGATCCAAAGTGGCTAGAACTCAAATTGGAGTCGGAAAAAAAGTTAAAAATATCACGTTTTATTTTGGGAAACTTATTGGTTTATTCTTGGAAACAAACGTGAAGAATTAGAGAGAAGATATCCTAGTGATTTGATTCTATCATCTAACCGATAATATCACTTCTAGAGACGTGTAGAAGAGGAAAAAAAAAGAAAAAAAAGTCAGAGACTTTTGGTGGAAGAAAAAGAGAATTTGATCGAGTTTAAACCGACCTGTGAGGGATATATAAGCTCTAGAGAGTCCAAGGAGAGGGGGGAAACACTTTGAAAGACTTTAGGGGAAGTTTAGAACACCACAGAGCCAAAAAAATCAACTTGCAGGAAACCGAGTTCTGTTGCTGCTGCTGTTGCCGGAGAAGAAGACGAAGAACATAAGACCCACAGAGTCAGTCGCAGAGGCAGACTTATTTTCAGTGACAACGAGATACGGTCGCTCCTTCCTGCAGTCACCGAAGCATTTCAGCAACGATTCAGTCTTCTGTTTTAGACTTTCAGTGACTACAGTATACTTTTTTCTCCCTTGTAATCAGTTTTTGAGCTATAAACATGTATTTTGAGCAAGTGATTAATATGAGGAGCTAAACCCCTTAGCCGAGGCGACAGAGGAAGCCATTGTTCCATGAAAAGTGGTATAGTTCTATTTTAATTATTTATTGCAATTATTTTACATGATTATTTGCATAGAACTTAAAAGAAAAATTGGTTTTTATTGAATAGTTGTGAAGTGTTTTGATGGGACATGCTTGGTTTTAATACTTTTGATGTTTCATGCTTTGTGCTTACAATTGTTACTTCAAAAATCTATTAAAGGAAAAATATTAGAATCACTTTAAAAGAAAAAATTGCATGAATATTGATTAGATTATATCACTTAATTGGCTAATGGTGGAATCCAGAGTCTCGGTGTTTTTTTATATTTTTGATACAACTTATTTGATTGTTGAGTTTAATTTGAGTCTAAAAAAAATCCTTCACAAGTCTTAGAATTCGAATCTTTTTACCACTACAACTACAAAACACATCAATTTTTGGCGCCGCCGACGCGGACTTGTTTTTAGGGTTTTAGATTTATTTTTATTTTTATTTATTTTTGTTCTATTTTACGTTTTTGGGTATTTGTCTTTTGTCTACAGGTTTTGGAACGTAAAGAAAAAAAAATTGAGCCAAGGAGTTTGGTGATTTCGTAAAAACTTGGAGCAAAAGATTAAAGCGAAAAGAACGGAAAAGAAGACAATTTTATTTTAGTTATTTTTTTTTTGTTTTAGGGTTTTTTTTTTTTTTAGAAAAAAGAAAAAAAAAATTGTATTAGGGTTTCTTTATTACTTTGTAATTTTTCTTTTCTTTTTTTGGACTTTTTTTTGGACTCTGGACATTATTCTATTTTTATTTTTATATACCCTACGGAAGGGTATCCTTAAATATAAAAACTGTTTGCAGAGAAGGAGGACAATTACGATATTGTCTCTGCACCTTGGGTTCGTACACTGACACAGGAGTCAGTGGCCCGAGTCGACTACAACTGATTCATCCCCCATCTGGAACGGGAGGTAAGATTCTGAACACTCGCGAATCCACTGTCAGCGAGTTACTGTATTCCTTAAGGTGCATATCTGCTGAGGATCTGAATACGGACATTTACTTTTCTAGTAAAGGGAAAGGCCTGGCCATACAAGATAAGGGTTCAGATTTCATCACCGTTCTCTTCTTGCCCGCCTTAGGAAAACGATACCGAACACGAACCCAAGATTAAAATATTGACTAAAACGAGACCGATAGGGTAACGAGCTTATAGGAAAGTCGTTCAAAAGGATCGTATTGGGTATCTTGTTAGCCTAACTCAAAGTTCAGGAAGATTACTGTAAGTCGATTAGAGCCGCCTGGTAACCAGGGGAAGCGTTGCCAAAAAGGTGGGGGTATCAAAGCTCCTCTGAGCTTCTCCTACTTCTCTTCGACTTACTTTATTCGGATAGTCCTACGAGGTTTGCTAAAATTGTACCCAGTTGCCTCTTGGAAGAGTAGAAGCTGGTCTAGAAACAATCTAAGTGGAGCCATCATGCTTTTTGTTTGCTAGAAATCAATAGGGTTTATTTGGTTGAGTCGTCCTTGATTTGTGATTGCTTATTCTTCAAATTTTAGGAAATTCTTGTATGCCTGAACGTAAAAGAGACGCCCTAGGTAGATTTGTTAAAGAACAACCTAGCAGTTCTAAGCGTCTCGATTACCTTGACTTGAAGGTCCGATTTTCGGAGAGTCCTGTTTTGAACGTACTCCTTTTACTGAGGAGAGAATCCCCAATACTCCGATAGCACCAGAAATGGCTACTTTGAAAGCTTTATTAAATCCGACTAGGACTACTTGTCCCTCATGTATTAAGTTAGCTGACAAAGAAGCCACCTATGAACTTAAACCTGGGACCATACAGATGCTCCCAATCTTTTTAGGGAAAGAAAATGAAAACCCTTATTTACATGTTAGGGATTTTGAAGAAATTTGCAGTACCCTAAGAATTAGAGGCTTAGATGATGATGCTTTGAAACTTAAGTTATTTCCCTTTTCCTTGAAAGATAAAGCCAAATCGTGGCTGTATAGTTTGACTTCTTAGTCAATCGAAACATATGAACAACTTACATCTGCCTTTTTCAATAACTTTTTCCCTAGGCATAAAACATCGTCTATTAGGGCGCAAATCTGTACATTCTCACAACAAGATGAAGAATCTTTGTATAGGTATTTGGAAAGGTTCAATGATTTTTTAACACAATGTCCTCACCGTGGTTTAGAAAAGGTTAGGCTAGTTCAGATCCTTTATTAGGGTTTAGATTATCCCACAATATCCACGGTTGAAGCTTTGTGTACAGGTGGGTTTGAGAACCAAACTGTTGATGCGGCAATGGCATTTTTGAATGAAGCCGCCGAAAAGACCCAACAATGGGAAAATAGTAGGGAACCCCGGAAAACGATTCTTCTAAGTAGAGGAAACGTTAATAGGATAAAAGGAGGCTCTGAATCAGATGTCAAGATTGCAGCGATAGCTAAAAGGTTAGAAGCTCTAGAAATGGGTCACACTAGTGGTAGATTGGAGCCTTTTTGGGAAGGCCAGAATAATGCAGAGCAAGCCAATGCTCTTTATACTAACACTAGATTCGATAATCGTCAGAAATTTGACCCATATTCAGAAACCTATAATCCTGGGTGGAGAAACCATCCGAACTTTTCATGGTCTAAGGGACAGAATCAAGGTCAGTTTAGTAACTCTAATACTCCCCCAGATTTTAGTTATGCTAAGAATCCTTCAGGGCCAGCTCAATTTCAGAATCAGTCGGATAAGAGAATCCTAAGCCTAGAGGAGTTTATCGTGTTGTTAACCCAGCAAACTGCAAAACTTCAGCAATCAGTAGAACAAAGTCTACAAGTTAGTAACAAGATAGGACAAGAAAATAGTCAGGCTATTTCCGAGTTGAGAACCAAGATTAGTTTGATAAATGAGTCTTTGAGAGAAAAAGGTAGGTTTCCTAGTCAAACACAACCCAACCCTAGAGGAGTTCATGAAGTAAATATAAAACAATTGAATGCTATTAGAACCCTTAGGAGTGGTAGAATTGTA
>JAJJMB010018063.1:0-14071 GCA_023531105.1 Papaver atlanticum | reverse complement strand
AATACATTGTCCTTAGACTAGGCTTTTACTTTAACCTCATCTTGTACTGTTTTTTTGGTTTTAGTTCTAGATAACCTAGCTTTAATTTTGTTTTCTCCCTTTATATGTTTTATGTTTTCATCTGCTTTAACTAGTGTAATGTTATTTTTTCCATTTATTATGTATTGTGTCTGTGTAAGGTTGGTATGTAATTTAACATACTTTTGTGATTTTTCTTTGAATAGGAAAATGAAGACTCATGTGAAACAACATGATGTTGAAATCAATGTTGGCTATGTTTCTATGGCTTCTTCTTTAAGTAGATTAAGCTCAAGGGCTGGTTATCCCAATGGATGTGTTTTCTTGAACATGCAACCTCAACACTCACCAAATGAATCCTCGATTGTGGCAATGCTCCTGCCATCCGAAATCAAATCCACTACCAAATTAATTAACTCCCACTACTTCACCTCATGTCTTCAGCACAAACTTTCTCATGAATAAGGATGACTCCATCTGTCCCACTCCTACAAGCAACGGGTTCCTCTTGTATTCCTCGTCTTTATCAAGCAGGGGAAATACTCCTCAAAGGTAAGTTTTCTTTCACTATCCACCCACCATGGGGACGAATCATCAAGGTAATAACAGAGCATCATGGGCATCGATAGCTGGAGGTACAAGTTCATGCATTAATGATAGGAGAGGAGCAACAACAACTAAGCCAGTACAAGCAATTTTCAATGGAACAACATCAGCAGTTATTGCAACAGGGGCAAAACAATGCATCTCTATAGGAAATAGATCTTTTGAAATAGCTAAAGTGAAGCAAAATGGAGAAATAATGGCATCGATCAAGGAAATCAACATGGGGTTCAAGGAATTCATCATTTCACTAGCGGCCTTTGAATGGATCAGTTCAATCCTTGAGCAAGAGTCTTTAACCTTAAGAGAAAAACCAACATATTGGAGCTTTTCCAAAAACAATAATCAGCTTTCTATAGTCAGAAATTTCTTTGGAAAGGGTGAAATGCTTAAACTAACTAGGTTCGGCGCCAAGAAAGATCCCGCACAAGTTTGTTTCTTTCCTGCTGGTGGAGAAGGCAGAGGATGGATGAATTTTGCTGAAGTAATCAAATTTTGCTTGGGTATGGCTACAATTTTCCAACCTCCTCCTACGCCATCTAATACTTCAACACTCAATGTTCAACATCCGGTACGCTTTAACAACAGGTGGAAGGGAGCCTTAATATGCGAGATTCAAGATAAATCCATCCCATGGACCAGAGTAGCTCAACTAATGAAATCAACCTTCAAGTTGCAAGGGTCTGTGTCTTTATCTCCCATCACAACAGCCAAAACTCGTGCTCTATTCTTTGTTGATTCAGAGCAGAAAAAGAAGGAAATCTTATCCAAACAAGAATGGGTTATGAATGATGTTAAGATGAGAATTACTGAATGGTCACCTGATGCCAATAGTATCAAATCACAAGGAGCTAATATTCCAAAACCAGTTTGGCTTATGATTCATGGAGTTCCACTCCACATATGGAACTTACAAACTTACAAGAAAATAGGCAAAATGTGGGGTGGTATTATTTCTTCTCATGCAAACTCTTTGAATGGTGTTGATTATTCTGCTATCTACTTACAAGTTGCAGGTCCAGTGAACTCTCATGTTGAATACAAAATGATGCATATAGAAGGATTATCCTTCCCAGTTGCAGGTGAAATTATAGACAACGTGGAACTCGTTGATAACCAAGAGTATCATACTGTTGAATCAGGGAACTTCGCAGAACCTATTCAAAATCATGCTCTTCATCAACAGGTGCATCTACATCAGTTAGATCCCACGCCCTCATTTTCTTCAATGAATGGCAGTTCTAGTAATAAAAATGGAAATACAGGGATAGAAGAGCAAATGGTTCTTTTCCCATCAAGAGAAGTTAACGCACCTGAAAATTTCAGAGATTTTAGTACCGTTCAAGCTGTTGACCAAGTACATCTATCGGAGCTAAACCTGCAACCGCAACTTCCAACATTAAATGCAAATTCAAATTCAAATTGAATTTGATTTCTTTTCTGCTCCCATGGTCCCAGAATCCAAATGGATCAACACCCGCACCAATAGAAATTCAGAGGCCCATGCAGTACCATACCATGCTACGACGACAATCGATTCTCTCCTAGTGGACAAGCCCAATCAGTCCACGCAACCAAACTCTTTCGACTCTTCGTTATCAAGTGAATCTACTCAGCAACCAGGAAACTTTTCAACAGATGATTCAACTCGCTCTCCAAATAACACCCTTACCCAAAATCCTCAAGTCGCAGTAGAAAATTTTGCTAGAGCATTGCTCGGTCGAACTCGCAAGCGTTGCTATCTCAAGCTTATTGTCAAGTTTAGTTGCCAAAACTATAAGTCATAATTTCTAGTCTACTTATAGCTAAGTCTCGGACTAGGATAGAAAGTGTAGTTGATCTCTAGACTCCACGACGTTCATCATGCATAGACGAAGAACTACTCAAGGAACTGGTGGAACTTCATCGACAAAAAGGTATGTGGAGACTTGAACTTATCTATCACTCAAAAGTCTATCTACTCTATCTTCTATCTTGAGACAAAAGTCGTATTGCTATATAGACTTCGATTATACACATTTGCTATTTCGAGCCGAGTTTATCTCGCCTATCTATTTCTCGAAATATGTGTTGGTAAGCTTTCGCTTTGGCCAAGTTCATTTTTACAAGTGACGAAAGTCATGTTGATTATTTTAATATCTTGAAAATTGCTTTGATGAAAAATAGTGTGTGAATAACTTCTATTTAACATCCTCTAAGAATGTTTCAATGATTGAAATAAAGAGTTTAGAACATGTAACCATCTTTTGATATAAGAATATAATGTGTTCGCACATTAGTGTATAAGTCCAAAACCGGGAACCAAATGTATGCATACTTATGTGTGTACTAAATGGTTGATGGAGACTGGGTAAGTACTCGTACCCGTACACATACTGGAGGAAGTTCACGACCGTGAATTTCTACTGAGTTTGGAAATGAAAACCAACTCAATCCGGTCACCTAAGTAGTTTGGAAACCAAAATAAACTCTAATCCGGTTACTTAAGTACGCATACCCGTACGCATACTTAAGTGTGTTACTTTCTAAAATTAGTTTGTTCATGAATCGATTCGAGTGAATCAAAACCGATTTTGTATCGATTGTGTCTTGTATACTTATATAAGATCTACGCAATTGAACAACTCTCGAACTAGCTCATTTGAGTCATTTGGACTAGTTATGGTGAAGATGAATAAGGTTGATATGAAAGTGCTCATATGGCTAACCATTGGTTAACTACTGTTTAACCAACTAGGTGTACACGTTTAGGTACGGTTACTCAAACCTAAATGACGTATATTTCATTTGTGTATAACAAGCTAAGTTCGATCTAATGGTTGAAAGATATTAGCTTGAATCTAATCAGGTTTTCATCTAACGGTGAATATTGAATGCTTTGTTACCAAGGTAACTTAGATTGCAAACCCTGATTTGGAGACTATAAAAAGGAGAACTCTAGCAACTGGGAAACCTAATCCCCACACCTCCTGTGTGATACTAGTTATATAAGCTAGAGTCGATTCTCCTTTAACCTTAGGTTTCTACCGAGACCTTGTAGGTTAACGACTTATAGACTTCATTGGGATTGTGAAGCCAGACCCAACTATTTTCTCTGTAGTTGCGTGATCTGATCTTGCTGTTTCTATCGTGATTGAGTGCAATCGTAAGATTGGCTTGAGATTAATTTCTACGATAGGCAAGATAGAAAAGAAGTCACAAACATCTTCGTCTCATCGTTTGTGATTCCGTAATATCTTGTTTCGATAGTCGATTAAGATTATTATGAAGTGATTGATAATTCTAGGCTGTTCTTTGGGAATATAAGTTCGGGTTATCAATTGGTTCCTGTTCACCTTGATTTATCAAAAGACGGAACAAAACTCGTAGGTATTTCCGTGGGAGACAGATTTATCTATTACTGTAGACTTTTCTGTGTGATACAGAATTGTTTATTAAAGTCTTCGACTTTAGGTTAGCAACTCTTAGTTGTGGGTTAGATCAGCTAAGGGAATCAAGTGTGTAGTATCCTGCTGGGATCAAAGACATAAGGAGCGCAAATGTACCTTGAATTAATGTGAGATTGATTGGGGTTCAACTACAGTCCAGACCGAAGTTAGTTTGTAGTAGGCTAGTGTCTGTAGCGGCTTAATACAGTGTGGTGTTTAATCTGGACTAGGTCCCGTTTGCGGGTTCCTCGTTAACAAAACTTCTGATGTCTGTGTATTTCTTTTCCGCATTATATTTTGTTATATAATTGAAATATCACAGGTTGTGCGTTTGCATCGATCAATTGGTAAATCCAACCTTTGGTTGTTGATTGAAATTGATTGATCATTGAACATTGGTTTTTGGTACTGTTCAAGTTTATTTCTCTTGTATTCAATCAAACTCATAGATTTCTATTTGTTTGAGTTGGGATTAAATCGAGAAATAGAGATATAACTCTTTAATATACTTTTTATTAAGATTGAGTCTGTCTGTCTAGTTGATTCTCTTAAAAGTATATTGGAGTTAGTCCATACAGATTGCTAAGCGAAATATTGGGTGAGGTTGTTAGACCCCTGCTTTTTCAAATTTGCAAGAGCTTCAATCGTTGGTTAATCAGCTTCAAAGATTTGGCCCCGTAATTGGCGTCTCTTTTCAGCAAACAGAAAATCAACTCAATGGCCTGATGCACAAATCAACTTCTAGGAACTAGTTCAATCTTCTCGAATTATTTGAGAAGAAGACAAGGAGAATGAATCCAACGAAGCAGCAACATCCGTTCACTTGGTTGATCCATGAATACATAAATTATAACTTGGAACATCAGGGGTCTTTGTGATAGAAGCAGAAGGGATGAACTCAAAGTGTTGTTACGTCTTTTGAAACCTAACATTTTATGTTTACAAGAAACTCATGCTTCAAATTGGCAAAGGTACCAAGGGAAGCAATTTTGGGGAGGAAATAACTTTGACTGGGTATCTCTCGATTCTAATGGTAACTTAGGCGAGATTATAGTAGTGTGGAATACCGGTTGTTGTAACTGAATCCCTCTTAGGTGCGTTCTCGGTTTTAATCAGGTGCCGTTTTATTTTTGAAAATTTCAATTGGTTACTTACTACTGTGTATGGTCCTGTGCTTAACAATGAAAAAAATCAATTTTGGGCTGAATTAAGAGACATTAGAACCATTTGGGAGGAACCTTGGGTGTTGTGTGGTGATTTCAATGTCACTAGATTCCTGCATGAAAGATCCGGCAGAAATCGCAATTCTAAATCCATGAAGAAATTTGCATCTCTTGTTCAGCAGCATCACCTCATGGATTTGCCTTTAATTGGCAGTCACTTCACATGGAGAAGAAACTCTTCTTGGAGCAAGCTTGACCGTTTTGTTATTTCTTCCTCTTTGGAATACAATTACTCAAGAATTGAGCTAACAACCTTACCCAAGCCATTTTCAGACCATTGTCCCATTTTGTTGTCCACACAGATTGAAGGTTGGGGTCCAACTCCGTGCAGATTCGAAAAGATGTGGTTGCAAGATCCCACAATCTTGGAGCTCATGCGAAATTGGTTGCAATCCTTCAGCTTCATTGGATCTCCTGGCTTTATTCTCGCAAAGAAAATGCAGGCTATAAAAAGAAAGTTGAGTGAATGGAACCGTGAGGTTTTTGGAAAAATTGACACCTTAATCCAAAATAATCTCATTGCAGGTCAACTTGTGGAGTCTAAATTGTTGTTGGATCCTGATAATGCTCAACTAGCGATGGAAAAAATTGAAGCAAAGGCTGATTTCAAGAGATTAGCGAAGATGCATAATGATTTTTGGAAACCAAGAGTCACCATCAATTGGGTCGAGAAACATGAAAATAATACCCGTTTTTTCCACAAGTATGCATCATCGAAACAAAGAGGTAAATTTTTTTCACAGTTGAACATAAACGGGGCTTTGACAAGCTACAAAGCTATTATTAAAGAGGAAATTGTTTCTTACTATCAAGGATTATTCGAAGAAGACTCTTTTTCTAGACCTCAGCTAGATGGACTCACTTTCCCTTCCATCTCCCATGACGACGCCAGCAAGCTTGAAATCAAGTTCACTGAAGAAGAAGTTCAAATTGCTTTAGCTGAGTTAGCCCAAGAGAAAGCTCCAGGACCTGACGGAATGCCCATCTTTGTCATCAGTAAGTCTTGGGATTTCATGAAGCATGACATTCTCCTGGTCATGGACGAGCTCTACTACAACAACTCGATAGATTGGAGACTCAAGTCAACTTTTCTTGTTCTCATTCCGAAAGTGCAAGACCTAGAGTTCATCATTGATTTTCTCCCAACTAGCTTAATGAGTAGCATAAACAAGATTAAATCAAAGGTCATTGCCACAAGACTCAAAAAGGTTCTTCCTATAATTATCAGTCATCAACAATCAGCTTATGTAGAAGGTAGGCGAATAATGGATGGAGCTATCATTGCGAACGAATTCATCAATTCCTCTCAAAGGTTTCAACAAGCAGGTATTCTCTGTAAAATCGATTTTTAAAAAGCTTACGATAATGTAGCTTGGTCTTTTTTGGACTATGTGTTGAAGAGAATGGGATTTGGAGTTAAATGGAGACGGTGGATAAAAGCAGTTATCTCCAATGTGAATTTTTCTGTGCTCATCAATGGTTCCCCTAATGGTTATTTTAAAAGCTCGAAAGGTCTTCGTCAGGGAGACCCTCTTTCCCCATTTTTATTTTTGATCATTGCAGAAGCTCTAAATTTACTCTTTGAAAAGGCAGCGCAAGTTGGTTTGCTCAAAGGCTTCGAGATTGTTCCAGGTGGAGCTAAAATAACACATCTCCAGTTCGCCGATGATACCCTTGTTTTCCTCCAAAATGATCAGCAATGCATTTCCAATCTGCGTAATATCTTGATCCGGTTTGAAATAATATCAGGCCTTAAGGTGAATTTCCACAAGACGTCGCTTATGCCAGTTGGGGAAGTCCATAACATTAATTCTTATGCTGTTTCTTTGGGGTGCAATGTGCAATCTTTGCCTACTTCTTATCTTGGTTTGCCTCTAGGGGACTATTATAGATCCAATCTTAAGTGGAACAAACTATAAGAATTGATGAAGTCTCGCCTATCAGCATGGAAAGCTATAGATCTATCTAAAGGAGGTAAACTAACCATGATAAATTCTGTACTTTCATCCCTTCCCATTTATTATTTCTCTATCTTTGAAGCTCCCATGAATGTCATACATAAGCTTGAAACTATAATCCGTAACTTCTTATGGGATGATGGTGATGGGGACAATAAATATCACCCTGTGAAGTGGCAACGTCTCTTAAAGCCTAAAAAGCAAGGAGGATTAGGCATCAAACAACTGCATCTGATGAATATAGCCTTGCTAATGAAGTGGTTGTGGAAGTTTGGTTTAAAAGAAAATCCTTTATGGAAGCAAATTATTGCACAAAAGTACGGCATGACGCAAGCAGAGTGGTCCACCAAGAATACCAAACATCCTTGTGGTTGTAGCATATGGAGAGGCATACACAAGCACTACGAAGCTTTCAAAGCTAACTTTTTTTTTTAATTTGGGTGATGGCAGTAGAATAAGTTTATGGTGCGACATTTGGATTGGTGAGCAGCCCTTAGCTAACAAATTTCCTGCAGCCTACAATGCCTCAACAACGAAGACGCTTACTGTCAATCAAGTATACTCGAGCATCTCTGAAACATGGAATTTTGGCATCACTAGAAGAGTCTACGATAACGTCATAAGTAACAGAGCTGCACTACTTCACCTGCTATAATATAATGGAGTAGTTCCATCCAATAATGACGACATAAGATTATGGAAAGATGATCAAAAAGCTAGAGAGTTTACTGTTAAAAAATGTTATCATTGGCTAGTGGAGACTAATGGTGTAGATGATGACTCTCAGGAGCATGTTCATCCTAAGAGAATTTTGTCGAAGTTATGGCCTTCTAAAGTTAGTTTCTTCATATGGTTGGCAGCTAAACATAAAGTTTTAACGCAAGACCAGTTGATCAAGAAAAGATGGCGCACATGGGTCAATCATTGTTACCTGTGCACAAGGGATGAAGAAACAAATGTGCACATGCTCCTTCATTGCCATACTGCAAGTTAAATTTGGAATTTATTTCGTGCTGAATTCAATCTCGTTTTGATGCTTCCTCTTACGGTTTCCATCGCGCTAAGCACATGGACTAGTCCTAGTAATGTTTCCAGGAAATCCTCTGTCATCAAAGCTTTACCATCTTTTATACTATGGTCCTTGTGGAAAGAGCTGAATAAGAGAGTTTTGGACAACAAGTCTCATATTATCGACAAAATCATTCAGAAAATAAAACACACCTTAGCTTATTGGATGCACCTACAACCTGAGTTCCAGAACATTACTCTTAAAGATTTCATGCTTAATTGGAAGATTGTGGTCTTCGAACCCCCCTGATACGTACCTGATATGATTGGATTATTTTGGCTTGCTTTGGGATTTTATTTTTGCTGTAGTTCCTTGTGCGGTAATTTACAGTTTGTTTTTCTTTGGTGGATACATTGTCCTTCCCTGGTCGGAATTGTAACATGTATTTTTCGGCAGCTTGTCTATCTTCTATCAATAAAATTCCTTATTATCGATCAAAAAAAAAAAAATCAAGCAGGGGAAATTAATTCCCTCTATAGTAACAATTCAAATAACGATGACCCATGAAAGATGTTTTCCTGGTCGTGATAAACGAAACGGATTTTTGGGGTCCGAATAGCATATGCCCTAGTAAATCCAAACAATCTAATTTGATAATGTTTCAAACTCCAATCTTTGATCTCTGGTGCGTGCGGAGGAGGTGTAACGAATTGTAGCCCCTTAACATTTGGTAGAGTCTGAATAGCAACTACATGGAAATGACCATTTTGCCCTTTTAGTCTACCAAACTCTTGTTTTGCTCATAACTTCTTCGTACGAACTCAGAATGACTCTGTACTTTCGCCGTTGACTTCATCTTTTAGTCATCTCTATGACGATGACAAGAACTCCTAGGTTTGAACGAGTTTATCTTGGTATTTGGCCCCTTCTCTACTTGTAGCTATCTTCTTTTATTGCACAATTAATTACAGATTCACTTTTTTTTGGATGATTCACCTAATGAAAGACAAATACAAGAAAACAAGTGTAATATACAATAATCTGCAAGAATACAAGAAATTACTAGCATGGAATTGACACCAAATATATGTGAAATATGCACTTATCAAATTCCCCCACACTTGACTTTTGCTAGTCCTCGAGCAAACTATCTAACCTAAAATACGACAACTCCCTTTCGTTGAGGACCCGGTTGCACTTAGCATGTGCAACAAGCCTTTAAACCCCTAGGTGTCCCTAGTGGACGATTTATAGTCTCGTGAGGGGTTACGAGAGGTATACCCAAAAAACCTGCTCCAACTTCAAAGCGTTCCAGCTTCCCAAGCCTCCAAAGAGCTATGAGGACATAAGGGTTCTCAACCTATTGTCAAGAAGTCAGAAGTACAAAAGAAAATTAACATGTAAAATGCTATTAATCGAAGAAAGTGTGACCAGTCAACCTATGCCATATTGAAAGAAATGCAAGTTTTAGAGCGACCAATAAGCATTTCGCACTGACGTCTTCCTCACTTAAAAGGATTTTATGATAATTGCACTCAATAAGACGGCTTTTTTTATGGGTCTCACAAGTGTGCAGGTAGGAATGAAGAGAGAAATCCTACACACGTTGAATGGTGGGAAGGAAACCCTCCGAATTATTTATGGAGACCCCACAAGATCGTGGGAAATAAGAATATTTTTTGATGATCTCTAAGAAAGGAAATCAACCATTATGCAAGGATGGGAGTACTCACTCATCTTCACATCCGATCTGCAGTAATGATAGCACCACTCTCACAGCATCCAATAGAAACGTCTTCGGCTCGTCTTCTTCATCTTCTTGGTCATCATCTTCGGCTTCAACTGTTGATGATAAACCCTTGAACTTCATAAAACTTTGACAATTTGTAACTCTTTTCCTCTATTTCCTTGTTGCTTGAAACTTCTTTATAGATTTTTCTTCCTCATGGCTTTATTGATGAAATAAATCATAAATGCAAATCTCTTTGTATTTTTTTATTTTTTTGTTTTATATATATATATACATTTTATTCAATTATTCTTTTTTTCATTATTTTTTTGTTAAAAAGATTGCAACTTTAATAAAAATAAAATAAAATAAACATGGCCATGAAAGAGGTAATTTACTACTTGAATCTTCATAACTTGTAATGTCTTCGTATCATAAACTTCAATAATTCGCATCTTTTGATTTTCTTTGCTCTTGCAAATAAGTCTTCATACTTGGATATAAAGTTATGCTCGTTGTATTGTAAGTCTTCAACATGTATATAAAATCTGCTCATTGTATATTGCTTCACTTGGATATGAAATTTGCTCTTCCTTGTATTGTTGCTTATAACCCTTAAACGTCTTCAACTTTCCTTGTAGATTTTGATGTCGCTCCACTTGTTGATGATGATGTGTTTTTATGGACCTGTTGTTGGCGAGAGAGAAAATGGCACTAACTACAAATAAAACTACAAGAAGGTGGTTTTCATCTATAGACGTCACCCTCATGATTGACAAAATTAGCACTCAAGAGATCAAAAATAGTGCCGAAAATGGTACGAATTTGGGTAGCTCACCATTCTACCCGGAATTAACGTACGGTGACACACACTCAAAACAAAGCTTTTTAGTCAACTACAAAGAATTGAAGGTCTGGTGCCTCTGTTAATGTGAAAATAGGTAGTCTCCACTAATGATTGATCATCAAATCTAATAATGCATTACCCCCTGCACCTAATTCGCCACTGGCATGGTTAAGTTGAGCCACAAATAGTAAATGACTTCTCGCAAAGATTAATAACACCTAATGTGTAGTATTCTCTAGCACTTCTAAGTTCAATTATTTCGGTGAGAATTCCTTATGTAAACATATCTAGAAGTATACTAGTGATTCTAAAATCTCTACAAGTTGGAGGTTTTTTACGCAAATATTTACAAACATTTTGAAAAATTCGACTCAAAAAGACTAAAAACTTTATACGCAAAATACTCCTCCACACTTAAACTTTACATTGTCCTCAAAATATGATATGGAAAACTAAAAACATAAGATAAAGATAGAAATACAAAACCAATGGGTTGCCTCCCACGTAGCGCTTAGTTTATCGTCCTCAGCCCGACTTAGCACTCATTCACATTACTCCTCCAGAGGGAGTAAATCACGAAGGTCAATCTCATCAACATCCACTGTAGTGAAGTTCTCGTAGTATGGCTTCACTCTATGGCCGTTGATCTTGAAAACTTTCCCAGTTTTGGGACTAGAAATTTCAACTGCACCATGAGGAAAAACATTAGTAACAACAAATGGTCCCACCCATCGGGACCTTAGCTTGCCAGGAAATAACTTAAGACGAGAATTGAATAAATGAACTTTCTGCCCCATAACAAAACTTTTTCGAGAAATCATTTTGTCATGAAATAACTTCGTCTTTTCCTTGTATATACGAGAGCTCTAGTATGCATCATTTCGTATCTCCTCTAGCTCATTGATTTGTAGTTTCCTTTGTTTCCCAGCTTCGTCATACTCCATGTTGTACATCTTTACCGCCCAAAAATCCTTATGCTCAAGTTCAACTGGGAGATGACAAGCTTTGCCATAAACCAACCGATATGGAGATATACCAATTGATGTCTTATACGCCGTTCTATACGCCCAAAGTGCATCGTAAGACTAAAGCTCCAATCTTTCCGTGTAATGCTAACGGTTTTCTCCAGAATGGACTTAATTTCACGATTTGAAACTTCAGCTTGCCCACTAGTTTGTGGGTGATATGGCGTACCAACCTTGTGTGTAATATTGTACTTCTTGAGGAGATCATGAAAGGATTTCTTGAAGTGCAAACCTCCATCACTGATAACCACTCGTGGCGTACCATGTTGAGAGAAAATATATTCCTTCACAAACTCACAAACAACTTGAAAATCCTTAGTATGGGTGGCTTTAGCTTCCACCCATTTTGAAACATAATCCACAGCAAGAAGTATATAATATTTTTCATTCGAATTAACAAAAGGGCCCATAAAATCAATACCCCACACATCAAATATTTCTACAACAAGAATTGGTGTGAGTGGCATTTAATTTCGAGCACCTAGAATTCCCGTTCGTTGACATCTATCACAAGATTTACAAAAAGCATATGCATCCTCAAACAGTGTAGGCTAATAAAAGCCACTCTCAAGAACTTTGAGAGGGGTACGTTTATAACCAAAGTGACCACCACAAGCATAAGAATGACAAAAAGACAGAATTGATTGAAATTCAGAGTTAAGTACGCACCTGCGGATAATATGATCAGCGCCATATTTCCACAAGTAGGGCTCATCCCACACATACTGTTTGGCTGACTATTTTCTTAAGCTTTAGCTTTTGAAAATTAGACATAGTACTAGGTACTTGCCTTATAACCAAATAGTTCACTATATCAGCACACCAAGGTGTTGATTCTTCAATCGAGAAGAGTTGTTCGTTTGGAAAACGATCCTGTAGGGGAAGTTCTTCTTCGGATATAACAAGTCTACTAAGATGATCTGCAACAGTATTCTCAACACCTTTCTTGTCTCTTATTTAAATGTTGAATTCTTGTAGCAGAAGAATCCATCGTATGAGTCTTGGCTTAGCCTCCTTATTTTTCAATAGGTACCTTAGTGATGCATGATCAGAATATACAATCACTTTTGTACCCACCAAATAAGATCTAAATTTTTATAATGCAAATACTATAGCCAACAACTTTTTCTCAGTGGTCGAGTAGTTGATTTGCGCCTCATTTAGGGTCCTTGATGCATAATAAATCACATGTGACCTTTTGTCTACTTTCTGACCCAAAACAGCTCCGACTGCATAATCACTTGCATCACACATTAACTCGAACGGCAAACTCCAGTCAGGTGACTTGATAATTGGTGCAGTAGTCAACAATTCCTTCAATTTGTCAAAGGAATCCTTGCACTCCTTGTCGAAGTTAAAGGCAACCTCCTTTTGAAACAATTTGCACATCGGCATTGAGATTTTGGAAAAATCTTTGATAAACCGCCTATAAAAACCTGCATGATCAAGAAACGAGCGAACCCCCCTCACCGAAGTGGGGTGTTGTAAGTTTTTAATCAAGTCTATCTTTGCTTTGTCTACTTCGATCCCTTGAGAGGACACGATGTGACTGAGCACTATACCATGGTTTACCATAAAATGGCATTTCTCCCATATTAAAACAAGATTAGTGTCTATGCATCTTTTAAGCACAAGCTCAAGATTATTTAAACAAATATCAAATGAATCACCATAAACACTAAAGTCGTCCATAAATACCTCAATGATGTTTTCCACATAATCAGAAAATATACTGACCATACATCTCTGAAAAGTGGCAGGCACATTGCAAAGAACAAACGACATCCGTCTATATGCAAAGGTACCAAAAGGACAAGTAAAGGCGTCTTTTCTTGGTCCTCCTGTGCGATAACGATCTGAATGTATCCCGAATAACCATCCAGAAAGCAATAATGAGAATGTCCCGCTAACCTTTCTAACATCTGATCAATGAAAGGCAAAGGAAAGTGATCCTTGCGGGTAGCCGAATTGAGCTTTTTGTAGTCTATGCACACTCGCCATCCCATTTGAACTCTTGTTGGAACAAGTTCATCATATTGATTTCTGACAATAGTGACACCCGATTTCTTAGGAACCACTTGCACCGGACTAACCCATTTGCTGTCAGAAATTGGGTAAATCACCCCCACACTTAGCAATATGAGGATCTCTTTCTTTACGACCTCCATCATTGGGGGGGTTAAGCCTACGTTGAGCATCACGTACTGGCTTGACATCATCTTCCATTAGGA
>JAJJMB010018048.1:0-18061 GCA_023531105.1 Papaver atlanticum | reverse complement strand
TTCGAAGTTAGAAATACTTAAACTTAAAGAAGATAAAGACCTACTCTGGTTTGAAAAACCTCTTGTTACTCTTCTTTTCGACTATAAACGATGGAATCGTCCAGTGCGATATATCAAAAATGATCAATTTGAAGATGCTGTCCGAGACGAAATGTCACACTTTTTTTTTTTTACATGTGAAAGTGATGGAAAAGAAAGAATTTCTTTTACATATCCACCTAGTTTGTCAATCTTTTTGGAAATGATAAAAGGAAAGAGACTTTTGTCCACAACTGAAAAACCCTCTTCTGAAGAATTGTATAATAATTGGGTTTATACCAACGAAAAAAAAAAAAAAAACATAAACAACGCATTTTTCAATAGAATTGATGCTCTAGAAAGGGGATCTCTGAAACTGGATGTACTTGAAAAAAGGATTAGATTATGCAATGATGAGACTGAACAAGACTGCCTGCCTGAAGGGTATGATCCTTTTTTGAACGGAACCCGACGCGGAAGCGAAAAAAAAAAAAAGTATTTAAACTCAAGTTTGAATATGAATGAGGCTTTCTCAGAAGAAGGTTGGATTTGGATAAATAAATTTCATAATATACTTCCCACAAACTACCAAGAATTTGAAGAAAAAAAGGAAAAATTTGAAGGAAAATACTTCCTTCCAGAAGAAGGAAAACTTAATTCAGAAAATAGAACGAAATTTTTATTTGATGCGGTTACACCCGATAGACATCATCAAAGAATTATAAAGGAATCCATTGGAATAAAAGAAATACGTAAAGAAGTTCCTCAATGGTCATACAAATTGATTACCAGTTTGGAGCAACAAGATGGAACAATTTTAGAAGAAACGGCTGAGGATCATGAAATTAGGTCAAGAAAGGCCAACCATGTAGTCATTTTTACAGATACCGAACGTACAAATAGTACAACGAATATTAATGATGAAGTAGAAGAAGTGTTTGTCCTACGTTATTCGCAAGAATCGGATTTTCGTCGAGATATAATCAAAGGATCTATGCGCGCTCAAAGGCGTAAAACAGTTATTTGGGAACCGTTTCAAACAAATATCCATTCCCCCCTTTTTTTGGACAGAATCTACAAAAAGGTTTTTTTTTCTGCTGACACCTCCCGAATTTGGAATCTTCTTTTTAAGAATTGGATGATAAAAAGTACGGAATTACAAAATTCCAGTTTTGAGGAAGAGGCAAAAGAAAAGGATAAAAAAAGGAAGAAGAAAGGGGAGGAAAATGACCGGCTAGCAGTAGCGGAAAGCTGGGATACTGTTCTATTTGGTCAATCAATAAGGGGTTGCTTGTTAATAGCCCACTCGATTTTTAGAAAATATATTGGATTGCCTTCATTGATAATAGCTAAAAACATCAGCCGTATCTTATTATTTCAACCCCCGGAGTGGAATGAGGATTGGAGAGAGTGGGGCAGAGAAATGCATGTTAAATGCACCTATAATGGTGTTCAATTATCCGAAATGGAATTTCCAAAAAATTGGTTAACAGAGGGTATTCAGATAAAGATCCTATATCCTTTCTATCCGAAACCTTGGAACAGTTCTAAGCAACGATCCCATCATAGAAATCCAAGGGGAATAAAGGAAAATTCTTGCTTTTTGACAGTCTGGGGGATGGAAACTGAATTTCCTTTTGGTTCTCCTCGAAGACGACCTTCTTTTTTAAAACCCATTTTAAAAGACCTAGAAAAAAAAATAATAAAAAAAAAAACACAAAGTTTTCTAGGTCTAAGAGTTTTAAAAGAAAAAGCAAAAGGGTTTCTAAAGGACTCAAAAGAAAAAGAAAGCTGGACTCATAAAAAGGATTTTTTTCAAAAAAAAAGAATAAAAGAGCTTGGCAAAGTAAATCCAATTCTATTAGTTGGATTGAGAAAAGTATATGAATCGAGTGAAAATAAAAAAATTTCTCTCAAAGAAAATCAGATAGTTCATGAATCGTCCAGTCGAATTAGATCAATGTCTTGGACAAATTATTCACTAACAGAAAAAAAAACAGAAGATCTGGCTGATAGGACAAGTACAATTAAGAATCAAATTGAAAAAATAATAAATGACAAGAAAAAAACGTTTCTAATTCCAGATAGAAATATTAATCCTAACGACACAAGTTGTAACGATAAAAGATTAGAAGCGCCAAAAAATTTTTGGCGTATATTCACAAGAAGAAGTGCTAGATTAATACGTAAACGACACTCTTTTTTAAACTTTTTTATTGAAAAGATATATATGGACACCCTTCTATATCTCATTAATATTCCCAGGATCAATGCACAATTATCCCTAGACTTAAAAAAAGGAGAGATTGATAAAAAAAGTTACAATGATGAAATAAAGAAAGAAGGAGTTGAAGAAAGAAAAAAAAAAAAGAATTCATGTCATTTCGACTAAAAAGAGGGCACTTTCTAATATTAGTAATAAGAATTTACATCATTTTTGTGCCCCAGTTGACTTGTCACAGGCATATGTATTTTACAAATTATCACAAACCCAAGTGATTAACAAATATCACATGAGATCTGTACTTCAATATAATGGAACGTCTTTTTTTCTTAAGGATAGAATAAATTATTTTTTTGGAACACAAGGAATATTTTATTCTGAATCAAGACATAAAAAACTTAGCAATTTTGAAACGAATGGGTGGAAAAATTGGTTAAACAGTCATTATAACTATCAATATAATTTCTCTAAGATTACATCGTCTCAATTAGCTCTACAAAAACAACGAAATGGAGTCAATCAAAGTCATACGATTTCAAACAAGGCATCAACAAAATTGGATTCATATGAACAAAAAAATTTATTTCATTATAAGAAGCAAAATGCTTATGTAATGGATTCATTATCGAGTAAAAAAAAATTTTTAAAAAAACAGTATGGATATGATCTTTTATCACAGAAATATATCAATTATAGAGAAGGTAAGGATTCATATATTTCTCTATCACCATTACAAGTAAAGGGAAGCCGAAAAATTACCTATAACTACAACACAAATAAACCCCCAATTTTTTATATGCCGGCAGGCATATATATGAGTCATTATCTAGGAGAAGATTGTATTGTTGATACGGATAAAAATCCGGATAGAAAATATTTTGATTGGAGAATCGTTTCTTTTTGTCTTAGAAAGAAGATGGATATTGAGGCTTGGGCTAATATGGATACTGAGACCCGCATGGATAAAAATACTAAAACAGGAATTAACTATTATTCAATTATTAATCAAATTGATACGAAGGATCTTTCGTATCTTGCGATTGATAAACAAATAAAACCATCCAGTGGAAAAAACTTTTTCTTTGATTGGATGGGAATGAATGAAGAAATACTAAACCGCCCCATATCAAATCTGCACCTTTGGTTCTTCCCAGAATTGTTGGGGCTATATGATACATATAGGATTAAACCGTGGATTATACCAACAAAATCACTTATTTTCCATTTTAATGGAAATCAAACCACTAGTGAAAATAAAAAGCTAAAAAAAAAAGATCTTGAATTAGAAAATCAAAATCAAGAAGAAAAAGAAGAATCAGACCAAGAAGATATTGGATCAGATCTATCAAACCAAGAAAAAGAGGTTAAAGAGGATTACAGTGACTCATACATGAAAAAGAGTAGAAATCAAAATAAATGGAAGAGTACCACAGAAGCGGAACTAGATTTTTTCCTGACAAGATATTTTCTTTTTCAACTGAGATGGCATGGTTCTTTGGATCAAAGAATAATTAATAGTATCCAGATATATTGTCTCCTGCTTAGACTGAACAATCCAAAGCAAATTGCGATATCCTCTATTCAAAGAGGAGAAATGCGTCTGGATATATTGCTGATTCAAAAAGATCTAAATCTTACAGAATTGATAAACAAAGGAGTATTGATTATTGAACCTGTTCGCCTGTCTATACAAGGAGATGGACTTTTTATTATGTATCAAACCATAGTTATTTCACTGGTCCATAAGAGTAATCACCAAACTAATAGAAAAAACCAACAAAAAGAAAACGGTTATAAGAATTCTTTTGATGAATCCATTAAAAGACATAGACATGAAAGGGTGCTTGAAAAGAGAGATGAAAAAAATTATGCTTTTGTTGTTCCTGAAAATATTTTAGCTCCTAGATGTCGTAGAGAATTGAGAATTCAAATTTGTTTAAACTCGGAAAAAATAAATGTTTTGGATAGAAAGAAAACATTTTACAATAAGAACAACATAAAGAACTGCGGTACTTTTTTGGAGGAGAGCAAGCATCTTGATAAAGATCCAAAGAATTTAGATAGAGATAGAAAGAAATTAATGAAATTGAAATTTTTTCTTTGGCCAAATTATCGATTAGAGGATTTAGCTTGTATGAATCGCTATTGGTTTGATACCAGTAATGGAAGTCGTTTCAGTATGTCAAGGATATATATGTATCCACGATTTACCATCAATTAATGGTAAATCTCCTTCCTATCTATAACGTGCCAGATATGGCATGATATATGAAGGCAAACAAATGTACCCGCACATTTGTGTTATATTTATTTATATTCTGGTTTCCCGTATAGGATACTGATTCAATGACCTAAGAATCTTCTTCGGCTCAATTTTTGCCTTTCTTTTTTGGGGGGGGTTGAAGAACTCGACCAGCCTTTTGTATCTATATCCGAATGAAATTGCAAATTGGATTGATTCATTAAATTTGAAAGGAAAAGGTAGTATATGAAAAAATAAATTTTTTGTGTATACCAGAACCAGATTTTAAAAACCAATATTATTTTTACTGATCGATAAACTCCATTTTTTTATAAAATAAAAAAAGGAGAAGCGCTCTTTTTATGATAAAAAAATGCATTCATCTCAGTTATTTCGCAAGAAGAAAAAGAATAAAACAAGGGGCCCGTTTCCTTTGAATTTCAAGTATTAAGTTTCACCAATAAAATGCGGAGACTCACTTTCCATTTTTAATTTCACAAAAAGGACTTTTTATCTCAGAGAGGTATAGGGAAAACTCTGGGAAAACGGCAACGGTTGCTGGCTTATTTGTAAAAAAAAATAGAATACGTTATAAAGAATTAATTGGTCGGTCGGATATTCGGGAGCCAAAGACTAGTTAAGTTAATTTTAAGCTTTAGTTTTAATTATTTGATTTATTAGATCTTGAATTTTTATGAACTTTGTTTCGTTTTCAGCAATTCATGGAATAATGAATCGGGGAAAAAATATGACTGTATCAGCTACAAGAAAAGACCTCATGATAGTCAATATGGGTCCTCACCACCCATCGATGCATGGCGTTCTTCGACTCATCATTACTCTAGATGGTGAAGACGTTATTGACTGTGAACCTATATTGGGTTATTTACACAGAGGGATGGAAAAAATAGCGGAAAACCGAACAATTATACAATATCTGCCTTATGTAACGCGTTGGGATTATTTAGCTACTATGTTTACCGAAGCAATAACGGTAAATGGACCAGAACAGTTAGGAAATATTCAAGTTCCTAAAAGAGCCCGTTATATCAGAGTAATTATGTTGGAACTGAGTCGTATAGCCTCTCATTTATTATGGCTTGGCCCTTTTATGGCGGATATAGGTGCGCAGACTCCTTTCTTCTATATTTTCAGAGAGAGAGAATTGATATATGATCTATTCGAAGCTGCCACAGGTATGCGAATGATGCATAATTATTTTCGTATCGGAGGAGTAGCTGCTGATCTACCTCATGGCTGGATAGATAAATGTTTAGATTTCTGCGATTATTTTTTAACCGGGGTTGCTGAATATCAAAAGCTTATTACGCGAAATCCTATTTTTTTAGAACGCGTTGAGGGGGTAGGCGTTGTTGGTGGAGAGGAGGCAATAAATTGGGGTTTATCAGGGCCAATGCTACGAGCTTCCGGAATACAATGGGATCTTCGGAAAGTCGATCATTATGAGTGTTACGACGAGTTTGACTGGGAAGTACAATGGCAAAAAGAAGGGGATTCATTAGCCCGTTACTTAGTCCGAATCGGTGAAATGACAGAATCCATAAAAATTATTCAACAAGCTTTGGAAGGAATTCCGGGAGGGCCCTATGAAAATTTAGAAGCCCGACGCTTTGATAAAGCAGGGGATTCCGACTGGAATGATTTTGACTATAGATTTATTAGTAAAAAAACATCTCCTACTTTTGAATTGTCAAAACAAGAACTTTATGTGAGAGTAGAAGCCCCAAAGGGGGAATTGGGGATTTTTCTGATAGGGGATCATAGTGCTTTTCCTTGGAGATGGAAAATTCGTCCTCCGGGTTTTATCAATTTGCAAATTCTTCCTCAGTTAGTTAAAAGAATGAAATTGGCGGATATTATGACGATACTAGGTAGTATAGATATCATTATGGGAGAAGTTGATCGTTAATATGATAATTGATACGACAGAATTACAGGCTATCAATTCTTTTTTCAGATTGGAATCCTTAAAGGGGGTCTATGGTCTTATATGGTTGCTTGTCCCTATTTTTACTCCTGTATTGGGAATCACGATAGGAATACTAGTTATTGTGTGGTTAGAAAGAAAAATATCTGCAGGGGTACAACAACGTATTGGACCCGAATACGCGGGTCCTTTGGGAATTCTTCAAGCTCTAGCAGACGGGACAAAATTACTTTTTAAAGAGGATCTTCTCCCATCTAGAGGGGATATTCTTTTATTCAGTCTCGGACCCTCTATAGCAGTCATATCCATTTTACTAAGTTATTCAGTAATTCCTTTTGGATATCGTCTTGTTTTAGCTGATCTCAGTATAGGTGTTTTTTTATGGATTTCTATTTCAAGTATTGCTCCTATTGGACTTCTTATGTCAGGATATGGGTCAAATAATAAATATTCTTTTTTGGGTGGTCTACGAGCTGCTGCTCAATCGATTAGTTATGAAATACCATTAACTCCATGTGTGTTATCAATATCTCTACGTGCGATTCGTTGGGGCATGAACTTTTACCTAATTTTTTTCTCGGAAAGAAGTTGAATGGAGTGAATAGAGATCCTCGTTTTTTTATTCGTCATTCGGGGTGATGACCTAAACCAGATAGTTATATGAGTGAAACAAAACAGCTTCTAAATTAGCAGTAAAAAGGTTGAGACTCATTCCCTATGTACAAGAGTTAAGCACAAAAAAGATAAATTACCCCAAGGTTGGTTGATTAGTCATCACGGTTTGAAGCGGGTAGAAAAGATCAACTGGCTAGAGTTTTGTTTTAACTATTCTATTATATTGTATGTATTACCATACCGGGGATCGAGCAAAAATGAGTGGACGGTTAGGAACACCAAAATACACAAAGGATTAGTAACGGAGATAATGTAAGTTACCAAAAAAGGTATTTCTGCATAAACGGAATCATAATGGGGCTTTAAGTTGGTAGAAACGATAAAGTAGTACTTCCCCACGATCCCGATCCCGAGTATGGTCCTATCCACAGGTGAAATAAATAATTATCAGGAACGAAGTAATCCTTTTTTTTTTTGAGCCCACTTTTACTTTTCTTAGAAAGAAGAATAGGAACGAAATAAATAGGTTGAAATACCTACTTAGACAACGAGTATTTTATTCAAGGATTAAGTTATTACTGAATAAAGACAAACTTAAATTATAAAGGATAAGATCAATTCGGAAGCACCCTTTTTTCTATTATAGCAGACGGAATTGCATTGGTTTAATTTGTGACTCCTCGATACATCTTGATTCTATCTAACACATATCGAGATAATACCGAACCAGTCCTTAGATTTAGTTAAGGCCATCGAGGAGCCGTATGAGGCTGAAGTATCATGTACGGTTCTGCAATAGCGATGGAAGCAGTGATGTTATCACCTACTATAATTATCTAACAGTTCAAGTACAGTTGATATAGTTGAGGCGCAGTCAAAATATGGTTTTTGGGGGTGGAATCTGTGGCGTCAACCTATAGGTTTTGCAGTTTTTGTAATTTCTTCCCTAGCAGAATGTGAGAGGTTACCCTTTGATTTACCAGAAGCCGAAGAAGAATTAGTAGCAGGTTATCAAACCGAATATTCAGGTATAAAATTTGGTTTATTTTATGTTGCTTCCTATCTAAATCTACTAGTTTCTTCATTATTTGTAACAGTTCTTTATTTAGGGGGTTGGAATCTTTCTCTTCCGTACATATTTCTTCCTCATTTCGAAATTTATGAAGTGGGTGGAGTCTTTGGAATGACAATTGGTATTTTTATTACATTAGCTAAAGCTTATTTGTTCCTGTTCATTCCTATTACAACAAGATGGACTTTACCTAGGATGAGAATGGATCAACTATTAAATCTTGGGTGGAAGTTTCTTTTACCTATTTCTCTAGGGAATCTATTATTGACAACTTCTTTCCAACTCTTTTCACTCTAAGGGCATACGATATTCTATTCTCGATTTAGAACTTCTCTCAAACAAGAGAAAGAAACTTAAAATTATTCATAGATATTCACGATATGCTCCCTATGGTAACTGGGTTCATTAATTATGGTCAACAAACAGTAAGAGCTGCAAGATATATTGGTCAAAGTTTCATGATTACCTTATCCCACACGAATCGTTTACCCGTAACTATTCAATATCCTTATGAAAAATTGATCACATCAGAGCGTTTCCGCGGTCGAATCCACTTTGAATTTGATAAATGCATTGCTTGTGAAGTATGTGTTCGTGTATGCCCTATAGATCTGCCCGTTGTTGATTGGAAATTGGAAACGGATATTCGAAAAAAGCGATTGCTTAACTATAGTATTGATTTTGGAATCTGTATTTTTTGTGGGAACTGCGTCGAGTATTGTCCAACAAACTGTTTATCAATGACTGAAGAATATGAACTTTCTACATATGATCGTCACGAATTGAATTATAATCAAATTGCTTTGGGTCGGTTACCAATGACAGTAATTGGAGATTACACGATTCGAACCATTATGAATTCTACTCAAATAAAAAAAGCCACGGGTAAACTCCTTGATTCAAGGACTATTACCGATTACTAAGATTCCGTTTTAATCTAAAGGAGCGGAGCTTCTTTTATTTTGTTCGGTTAATAACTAAAAAAAAAGAGCTCTTATTGATTGGTGATTCGCGAGAATCACGGCTTACTTTGGATAAAAAAGAATTAAATATATCCGCGATAATTTCGATATATAAGCAATCGGATAGAGAAATGGAATGAATTAATCTATCTACATCAACCCACACCCCGTATAGGATTAAATTAAATAAGTAACTTATCATAAAAAAAGGGTAACTTTCTTTTTCTGGTCTAGTCAATAAGATTATGAAACATTTCGACTTATTTATCTCTTATTTTACATATAATGGATTTAACTGGACCAATACATGATTTTCTTTTAGTTTTTTTGGGATTGGGTCTTATAGTAGGAGGTCTAGGAGTGGTATTACTTACTAATCCTATTTTTTCTGCTTTTTCATTGGGATTGGTTCTTGTTTGTATATCCTTATTTCATATTCCATCGAATTCCCATTTTGTAGCTGCTGCACAACTCCTTATTTATGTGGGAGCCATAAATGTCTTAATTATATTCGCTGTTATGTTCATGAACGACTCAGAATATTACAATGATTTCAGTCTTTGGACTGTTGGGGATGGGGTAACTTCACTGGTTTGTACAAGTATTTTTGTTTCACTAATAACTACTATTCCAGATACGTCATGGTACGGGGTTATTTGGACTACAAGATCAAACCAGATTTTGGAGCAAGATTTGATAAATAAAGGTCAACAAATCGGGATTCATTTATCAACTGATTTTTTTCTTCCTTTTGAGCTTATTTCTATAATTCTTTTAGTTTCTTTGATAGGTGCAATTGCTATGGCTCGTCAGTAATAAATACCGAGAAAAAATAATTATTTTGTTCTGGCTTAGCCTATCCATTTTCCTTTAAGTCCATGGTCAGATTTTTCAGGTATAAAATGTAAATTTTATCTTTTAGTTCAATCTATTACCAATATCTTCCTTAGTTCTGTACTTGTTAGATTCGAGTCAACCAAATTAGTTAAGGTTGAATTGTTGTTCATATTGAAATTAAAGAAATTCAGATTGAGGAGGGTTTGGTTAATGCTGCTTGAACATGAACTTGTTTTGAGTGCCTATTTGTTTTCTATTGGTATTTATGGATTGATCACAAGTCGAAATATGGTTAGAGCACTTATGTGTCTTGAGCTTATATTGAATGCAGTTAATATGAATTTCGTAACATTTTCTGATTTATTTGATAGTCGTCAATTAAAAGGAGACATTTTTTCCATTTTTGTTATAGCTATTGCAGCCGCTGAAGCAGCTATTGGGCCAGCCATTGTTTCGTCCATTTATCGTAACAAAAAATCAATTCGTATCAATCAATCGAATTTGTTGAATAAATAATGGTAATTAGATTAATGTGTTAATCATACAAATAACGAATCAAATATTTATCAATGCAAATTAATATTATATTATATAGGACAGAAGCGACTATGTTTGCTAAAGAGTAATAAATCAAAGTATCTTGGCCCTCTCTCATGACCAAATATATAAGTTAATTTTTTAGAAAACAATTTTGTTTAATTATTGATTCGTCTGGTGTCTACAATATATGATTCCGTTTTTTTACTAGATCGAAAATTTATGATGTTCAAAAAGTGGATAGATCCAATGTCACATTCAGTAAAGATTTATGATACATGCATAGGGTGCACTCAATGTGTACGAGCCTGCCCCACAGATGTATTAGAAATGATACCTTGGGACGGATGTAAAGCTAAGCAAATAGCTTCTGCTCCAAGAACAGAAGACTGTGTGGGTTGTAAGAGATGTGAATCCGCTTGTCCAACAGATTTCTTGAGTGTCCGAGTTTATTTATGGCATGAGACAACTCGCAGCATGGGTCTAGCTTATTGATACGTTCCAGAAAGCTTAACTTGAATCCATTTTTTTATCTTTACCGACAAAACCCCGTGCTCGAAATAGGCTATTTTCTCGAGTACGGGGTTTTCTGGTCAAAGTGTATCTTATCTTGTCTTTACTACGAAATTTTTTCCTTGGTTAACAATAATTGTTGTTTTGCCGATATTCGCGGGTTTTTCCATTTTCTTTCTACCTCATAGAGGAAATAAGGTCATCCGATGGTATACTATATCTATATGCCTATTGGAACTACTTCTAACGACCTATGTATTCTGTTATCATTTCCAATTGGACGATCCATTAATTCAATTAGAACAGGATTTTAAATGGATTAATTTTTTTGATTTTCACTGGAGACTCGGAATCGATGGAATTTCCATAGGACCCATTTTATTGACGGGATTCATCACA
The DNA here is from genome assembly GCA_023531105.1 of Papaver atlanticum. Taxonomy (NCBI): domain Eukaryota; kingdom Viridiplantae; phylum Streptophyta; class Magnoliopsida; order Ranunculales; family Papaveraceae; genus Papaver; species Papaver atlanticum. Next base: position 6,694 of record JAJJMB010018048.1, on the reverse strand, counting down.
ACTTTAGCTACTTTAGCGGCCCGGCCAGTTACTCGGGATTCACGACTGTTCCATTTCTTAATGTTAGCAATGTACAGCGGTCAAATAGGACTTTTTTCTTCTCGAGATCTTTTACTTTTTTTTATCATGTGGGAGTTAGAATTAATTCCTGTTTACCTACTTTTATCCATGTGGGGGGGGAAGAAGCGTTTGTACTCAGCTACAAAGTTTATTTTGTACACTGCAGGGGGTTCTATTTTTCTCTTAATGGGAGTTCTTGGTATGGGTTTATATGCTTCTAACGAACCAACATTGAATTTCGAAACATTAGCGAATCAATCATATCCTGTGGCATTAGAAATAATATTCTATTTTGGTTTTCTTATTTCTTATGCTGTCAAATCACCGATTATACCTCTACATACATGGTTACCAGATACCCACGGAGAAGCACATTACAGTACATGTATGCTTCTAGCCGGAATCTTATTAAAAATGGGAGCATATGGGTTGGTTCGGATCAATATGGAATTATTACCCCATGCTCATTCTGTTTTTTCTCCCTGGTTGATTATTGTAGGCACAGGGCAAATAATCTATGCAGCTTTAACATCTCCTGGGCAACGCAATTTAAAAAAGAGAATAGCCTACTCTTCCGTATCTCATATGGGTTTTACAATTATAGGAATAGCCTCCGTAACCGATATGGGACTCAACGGGGCCATTTTGCAAATAATTTCTCATGGATTTATTGGTGCGGCGCTATTTTTCTTGGCAGGAACGAGTTATGATAGAATACGTCTCGTTTATCTCGACGAAATGGGAGGAATCGCTATCCCAATGCCAAAAATATTTACAATGTTCAGTAGTTTCTCGATGGCTTCTCTTGCATTGCCGGGAATGAGTGGTTTTGTTGCCGAATTGGTAATCTTTTTTGGCATAATTACCAGCCCCAAATATCTTTTAATGCCAAAAATACTCATTACTTTTGTAATGGCAATTGGAATGATATTAACTCCTATTTATTCATTATCTATGTCACGCCAGATGTTTTATGGATACAAGCAATTTAATTCCAAAAATTCTTATTTTTTTGATTCTGGACCACGAGAACTTTTTGTTTCAATCTGTATCTTTCTGCCAGTAATAGGCATTGGTATTTATCCAGATTTCGTTCTCTCACTATCAGTTGACAAGGTAGAAGCTATTTTATCTAATTACTTTTCTCGATAGTTTGCATGAATAAGACATAAAAGAAAAAGCTGCGATAAAAAAATTCGGTGGACAATAAAAGAAAAAGAAGTCTTATTTTTCCTTATCTTAATCTTAAGTAAAAAAAGAAGTGAATTGTAATCAGATACGTTTGGAGTTTTAGAGAACCGGTTCAATCAAGTAGTAATTGAACCGGTTCTCTAAAATTCCCACAAACTTTCATTACATATGCTATTTCTATGTATTAGGTCACGTCTTCGATTAAGATCCTAATGTGAATGAACCATAACTATGTAGGCCTATTCCTAATAGATTGACCCCAAAATAGCATACCCAAATTATAAGAAATCCCATAGAAGCTACAATTGCGGAATTTGTGCCTTTAAAATTTTGGTTGGTTCTAATATGTAAATAAATAGCAAATATAGTCCAAGTAATAAATGCCCAAGTTTCTTTGGGGTCCCAATTCCAATATGACCCCCACGCCTCATTAGCCCACACTGCTCCTGAAAGAATACCAACCGTTAAAAAGATAAATCCTAGACTAATAACACGATAACTCCAACGATCCAATTGCTGAATCAATTGATACCTGTGATAATTTCTAAATGAAAGTAAAGAATTGTTTAGTATAGCATTGCTTCTTTCATTTACATATTGAATCTCATCAAAATAAAATGAAAACGGTCCAATTAATGAATGATTGTTTTTACCAAAGACCCCTAGTCTTTTTCGAAATGTAATGACTAGAAGAGATACTGATAATAATGATCCACATAAAAGAGCTGCATAGCTCAATATCATCATACTTACGTGCATCATTAACCACTGAGATTGGAGGGCAGGTACTAATATTGTGGATTGATGCATTTCAGTCAAAAGACCTGAAGTAGCAAATCCTTGGGTAAAAATAGTACTTGGTGCAGTTATTGCGCTTAAATAATTTTTATGATTCCATATTTTAGGAACCATATGAATAATGGAAAAGCCCCATGAAAGGAATATTAATGATTCATATAAATCACTTAAGGGGAAATGTTCCGAATAAATCCAACGAGTAACTAATAATCCTGTTATACAAAAAAAGGTAGCTATCATGCCCTTTTCTGACGAATCATGTAGTCCTATGGTTTCGTGGACTAATAAGGTCATCAAATAAATCGTAATTACAATTGAAACAATTGAAAAAGAGATGTGAGTTAATATATGTTCTAAAGTCGAAAATATCATAAAAAATCCTAAAATAAAAAGAGAGTACTTTAACACTGGAATGGAAATGCGTAATCCATTTCATTTTCATTATAGGATTTATTGTATCTCTTTTAGAAGATGCCGCCACTCGGACTCGAACCGAGATGCTCTAGCACTGCTTCCTAAGAGCAGCGTGTCTACCGATTTCACCATAGCGGCTTGCTCGAAAGCATAATAGCCCATCCGCACTCAAACGTCGAGATTGTAAGGAGTCAATTCAATGTAATATTTTTTAGGAAAAATGCAAATCAAACAAAGGCCCCCTCTAATTTCTATTTGAACGTTCAATAATATCTTATAGGATGATTTTCGTCTTAACGATTGACTTTTCGAGAGGTTTCAGTTCTCCCAAAACGGATTAGTCGGAACTATAGAGTTCTGCTCTCAATTCAGGTATAGAAGTAAAAAAACCCCTTTCTTTATTGATTATTTTTTGATGATTTCATGGGTCCGAACAAAACGAAAAAATATATTGTATCCATAGTCATTAAAAAAAAACCTCAAAATAAAAGTGAAACTTTCTATCAAGTACTATGTTTTTTCGTTTGACCAAAAAAACATAGTACCTTTTTATTTAGGAAATGAAAGGCTTCCTATCCTAAATACGACAATCGAAAGTTCCACCTCATATTGATCAGTTAAAAATATGAGTTAATGGGAATCGTTCATCTTATCAATTTAATTAGCAAATTCATCGAGGCATATTGATTTAGATTATTCCAATACTTGTTTATTTGTTTGTTGCACAAAAAAACTTTTTGAATTCCCGGTAGAAAGAGATTTTGCTAAGGAAAAAGCTTTTAGCGCAGCCAAATATCCTTTTCTTTTCCAAATGTTTTTACGAATACGCTTTTTTGATATAGAAGTACGTTTCTTTGGAACGGCCATTTTAAAATAAAGAGGTTACTCATTGTTATAGTTGGATGTGAAAGACATGTATTGTTCAGAATGCGTCATTTTATTCTTTAGCTATATATTTATCCCTAGATCATACTTTCTTGATAATATACAATATGGATGTGTGAGTCCCATATAGGATTTCCGGAGAAAAGTTGGATATCTTCATTTCTTTTTTATTTTCGGAATACTTTAATTCAAATTTTTATTACATACAATATCCAAATAAAGAATAATTTTTATATACTAATCTTCGTTCGAATCTATATCTATGTCACCGTCATAAAAAAGGGGGCTACGGCTCATCGTATTATATTTTTTTATTTAAGAAAATAAAGAGAAAAATTGGAAAACGCTTACCTTAATTTAAGAGAAGAATACTGTAACTGTAACCTTTTTTCTATCAATTCATCAATAGAGTACAGTACCCTTAATTAAATGAAAATTTAAAAATAGGAAAAAAGGAATGAGACTGATATGTAATCTGTTAATATAATAAACACTTGAGAAAAAGCCATTTAACTAAGTCCGTTTTTCAATTCTACACGAAGTCGTGGGTATCAAAGTGCCGAATATCGTAGAGTTTTCTAGAAGTATCCGTTGTTTTGGGGGAATAAAATCTAGAATCCACTCGAGAAGAATTAGTAAAGTCTTACAAATATACTAACTCAAATCACAAGGTCTTTTTTGGGGGTCAAGTTTTTGATAGATCCTATGTTCAATAAAGTTATTGATGGATCTTACATACCAGAATAAAGTACTTTTTTACTATAATTAAATTACTTAATTGTTTTTCCTTGATCAATGAATATGGATTATAATAATAATAAAGAAATTTAAATTGCATATTCTGATTCTGTATCTTCATAAATATCCTAGTTAATCACTAAGCGGTACTTTTTAAAAAATGATTTGATTTTTTGACCTATTGTAACTTCTGAGTTTTTATTTTTTGGAGGGAAAGAATTAGAAAGGTTTAAGAATTCAAAATTCTATTTTAGTTCTTTCTTTTCTTTATTTTATTGCCCCTTCCGAAAGATATAAGAGCTGGTGAATTGAAAAAAAAAAGTTTTATTTTATTATGGAACATACATATCAATATGCATGGATCATACCTTTCGTTCCACTTCCAGTTCCTATAGCAATAGGGGTGGGGCTTCTCCTTGTTCCAACGACAACAAAAAACCTCCGCCGTCTCTGGGCTTTTGTTAGTGTTTTATTATTAAGTATAGTTATGCTTTTTTCAATCGATCTGTCTATTCAACAAATGAATGGTAGTTCCATCTATCAATATTTATGGTCTTGGACCATAAATAATGATTTTTCTTTAGAGTTTGGCGACTTGATCGATCCACTTACTTCTATTATGTTAATATTAATCACTACTGTTGGAATTATGGTTCTTATTTATAGTGATAATTATATGTCTCATGATGAAGGATATTTGAGATTTTTTGCTTATATGAGTTTTTCCAATACTTCCATGTTAGGATTAGTTACTAGTTCAAATTTAATACAAATTTATATTTTTTGGGAGTTAGTTGGAATGTGCTCGTATCTATTAATAGGTTTTTGGTTCACACGACCAATTGCAGCAAATGCTTGTCAAAAAGCGTTTGTAACTAATCGTGTAGGGGATTTTGGTTTATTATTAGGAATCTTAGGTCTTTATTGGATAACGGGTAGTTTCGAATTTAGAGATTTGTTTAAAATAGTCACTAACTTGATTGAGAATAATGGTTTAAATTATTTATTTCTTACTCTGTGTGCCGCCCTATTATTCCTTGGTGCAATTGCTAAATCTGCACAATTCCCCCTTCATGTATGGTTACCTGATGCCATGGAGGGGCCTACCCCTATTTCAGCTCTTATACACGCTGCTACTATGGTAGCAGCGGGAATTTTTCTTGTAGCTCGACTTTACCCTCTTTTCACAGTTATACCTTACATAATGAACCTTATTTCTTTGATAGGTATTATAACCGTACTTTTAGGAGCCACTTTGGCCCTTGCCCAAAGAGACATTAAGAGAAGTTTAGCTTATTCAACAATGTCGCAGTTGGGTTATATTATGTTAGCTTTAGGTATGGGATCATATCGAGCTGCTTTATTTCATTTGATCACCCATGCCTATTCAAAAGCATTATTATTTTTAGGCTCCGGATCCATTATTCATTGTATGGAAAGTATTGTTGGATATTCTCCAAATAAAAGTCAAAATATGGCTCTTATGGGCGGGTTAACAAAATATATGCCGATTACGAAAACAGCTTTTTTGATAGGTACACTTTCTCTTTGTGGTATTCCACCTCTTGCTTGCTTTTGGTCAAAAGATGAAATTCTTAGTGATAGTTGGGTATATTCACCTATTTTCTCGATAATAGCTTATTTCACAGCCGGATTAACTGCATTTTATATGTTTCGGATGTATTTACTTACTTTTGCGGGGCATTTAAACGTCTATTCTCAAAATTTCAGCGCTAAAAAAAACAGCTCGTTTTATTCAATATCCATCTGGGGTAAAGAAAGACAGAACGTAATCAACAAGAAGTTCTTTTTATCAACAGCGAAAAAAAACCAAATAGTTACTTTTTTTTCGAAGAAAGCATATTCAATTGATAGGAATGTAAAAAAAGGAACGCAACCGCTTATTACATTTACTCATTTTAAAAATAAAGAAAATAATCCATATCCTTATGAATCGGAAAATACTATGCTTTTTCCCCTTCTTATATTAGGATTCGTTACTTTGTGTGTTGGGTTTATCGGAATTCCTTTTGATTATAGAGGAATGGATTTGAATATATTATCAAATTTGTTAACTCCATATATAAACCTTTTACATTCAAATTCGAGCAATTCCGTTGATTGGTATGAATTTATTACAAATGCAATTTTGTCAGTCAGTATAGCTTATTTAGGAATATTTTTTGCGTTCTTTTTATATAGGCCTGTTTATTCATTTTTACAGAATTTGGACTTAATTAATTCATTTGTTAAAATGGGGCCTAAAAGAGGTCTTTGGGACAAAATGGTCAACTTAATATATAATTGGTCATATAATCGTGGTTACATAGATAGTTTTTATGCAGCAACCTTAAATACCGGTATAAGAAGACTGGTTGGATTTACTCATTTTTTTGATAGACGAGTAATTGATGGAATTACAAATGGAGTCGGTATTACAAGTTTATTTGTAGGAGAGGGGATCAAAAATGTAGGGGGCGGAAGAATATCTTCTTATCTATTCTTCTATTCATTTTTTTTATTAATTTTTTTATTAATATTAATTTACAACAATTTATGATAGAGTAGGTCTTTATCTTCTTTAAGTTTAAGTATTTCTAACTTCGAA
>JAJJMB010018018.1:0-30423 GCA_023531105.1 Papaver atlanticum | reverse complement strand
ATGTAAAGAACATGAAAGTAAAGATGAACACAAGTATATAACGTGGTAAGGCCATTGCGACCTACATCCACGGGAAAGAAACTATTTTCTTTATTGATTAAGGTGTTACCCTTGAAAGAGTTAGGGCAATTCCTATGAGATTTTTGTTGAGACAGGTGGATGGTCAAACTGGCTTTTCCACTATGGTAAAGCACTCGACGTTTGATAACCAAGCGCGCGAGCGTAAGACACACGCTAGCGTTCGTAGGAAAACCGCTGACGTTGGAAGGACAAGCGCTGGAGCTCAAAGCTTCAACGCTGCGCTTGAACGTAGGACGCTGGCGTTTGTAGCAAAAACGCCAACGGGTAGTTTTTTTAAAATTCAAAATTCACTTTTTACCTCTATAAATTACCATCAATTTCAAACAATTCACTCACACCAAAATTCACTTCTCTTGAATTTTCTCTTCTAAAATCTATTTCAATGGCTGAAAAGGCGATCACACTTTTTTGCGATGCAAAACTTGAAGCTGCTGTTTCTAAGATATGTGGGAGTTTTAAAAATATTGAAAATTGTAAGAGGGAAGTGCAAGTTTTTGAAGTTTTTCCAAGAAAATGTTCCGCTAAAAGGCAAAGAAGAGCTTCAGTTTTGAAAGTTAACAACAAAAAATTCAAAAACAAAGGCGAAACTATCAAAGAGCGCGTTGAATGGAAGATACGTCAAATGAAGATAAACATGAGGCCAAAACTTGTACTTGATTTTTATTGAAGTTGTTTAGTACGTTTTATTATTGCCTAAGTTTATATCTTGTAAAAGAATTGGCATCAATGAATGAAAATATTTAGATTTTAAAATAGAGATTTCCACTTCAGATTAAGCGAAATTTATTACAATTTAAACTTGCAAATAACATCAAACTACATTTTAATAAACCCCAACAAAAACATCAAACTACATCAAATCCAACGACATTCTCTCTGTAGAGTTCATAGCACTCAAAATGCTTAAACTCTCTTCCGCTTTCTTCAGTAAACTTGGTCTGAGCGATGGTTTTCTGTAAAATAGATAAACAATAAGTTCAGATATTTATGATGCAGTTGAGTCCATGAGGACAAAGGTAAGATACTCACCTGTTCTTCGTTGGATAGTCCAGAATTGCTACGGTGAACCATCCACAAAACTTCTATATAATGTTTTCCTTAATGATGAATGCAATTCTTAGTTCTAGGGTCTTACTGTTTCTTATGGTTTCATTCCGCGATGCTACAAAATGTCCCAATACTCTTTCCCAGAAATAGTCACTGTTCATTGGTCTCATCATATGATGTAACCAACATCGAATAAGAGTAACATCTTCTTCCATTGTAAAGACCAGGAGCGGCATTCGAGTGCAGTACAGATGTGCTTGAGATGGACCATCTTTTAGAATTCTAAAACACGCTTCGTAACGAAAAGGTTTACAGTCAGCTTCCTCCCAATTATCAAGAGCTATTTGGATCACTTCATCTTCAGTTACACCGCTACACTTTTCTCGATCAATTTCCATTACCGGAGCAAGAAATGGCTGGACTGCAAGCCTAATAGATTGAAAACGAGCACGCAATCGACGAGCATCTCGGTTTCCTGGGTTTCCCGTCAGTGAGGCGAACATTGAAAAAATGTTCTCCCAAAAAAAAACAGTCTTGAAAGCCCATATCAGTGATTACCCTATGGAAAAAATATGCTTTGCATATAGTTATATCCTATTCTTCAGTAAACTTGAGACCACGATTTCTAACAGACATTTCTGCAGAGTGAGAGAGATTAAGAGTTTTAGAAAAAAAGAAGAAGAAGAAGATGTGATTTTGGAGATGGGAAGAATGAAATATATAGGTCGAGAAAGAAAATCGAGTCGTTGGCGTTGGTAGTAAAACCGCGCGGCTTTCCTTTAAGCGCCCGTTTGAATTACCATAGGAGTTAGCGTTTGTAGTAAAACCGCGCGATTTTAATAAAACCGCCCGTTTGAATTACCAACGCCTATTTTTTTTTTGTTATAAATACAACACTAGGGGTGGCCTTTCAACCAAACCAACAGATTTATTTCTCAACATCTACCATATTTTCTAAAGGCAAAGCGAAGCAAATATTATGTGTCAAAGCAAAAGAGGTTTGTCCATTATGTTTCATGGATAACCACAGTCTTATGCAATACCCTTGGATGTATTCAAAGTGTCCGCGGGAAGGTTGTTCACGCATCAGAATGGTGATTGAATCGCAACCGTAAAATCTCAGGTATTTGCAATGTCAAGATCCCAACTGTCCAGAGGAACCACATATGCTAGATGATGCTATGAAGATTAAAAAAAAAGAATAAAAGATTGCAACACTTTGCAAAAACATCAAACTTAAAGCCAAATTGAAAAAGGATTCATTACACTGCAAGCATTGTGGATATGGAGATCACGAATACAAACATTGTCCACAGAGAATCAGTGGATGCTCAAAGCCGTTTGCAAGACTTTTATGCATTTGCAGACTTCTTATGAAGAAGACACATATGGAAGGCATTTCTGGGAATGTCCTAAGTGTTTTTTGGTGGAGTGGGCTGATTGAAGTTGAAGGACAAATCGATTCACTATGGTATTATGTTATTTAGTTTGCTGTTTATTTTGTGTTATTACGATTATCTAAAACAAAACATGTGGATGTCTTCACATTTGCACCATCAATATCATAAGTAATTTAAATTTTTCCTGGATTAAACATTGCACCATCAATCTCATAAATAAAAACATATTGCATTGAACAACTACATCATACATGAGAATAAAAGAAATACATTAGATTAAAACAACTACTACATAGGCGTCAATTCTCGGCGGGTGGTGGAATTCCTAGGGCGATGTAGGGATCGTATCTGTTGAGCACCCTAAGAATGTTGAAACAAGCATGGAAGTCGAAAGGACGACCATCGTGTGATGCTGCCCACATCACTAGAGTTCTGGGTTCCACTTCATGTTCGGCTTCACCGTTGAGCTTATTTTTGTGATTCTCAATTAGTAAAGTGGAAAACTCCGATACATTACTACTGATTGAACTAAAACGATGCGACATAAGTGAGAATCACGCCCATGGATGTTCCCCGTTTTAGCGGTGAACATTCTGTAAACTTTCTCCCAGAAAGTCAATGTCGAAATCGGCTACATTACTTAAGACATCATCTTGTGTGTGAAAAACAAAGGCTCTACAAATAGCAAAATCCTCTTGTTGAGTGAATCTAACACCACGAACTCTGGGAGGCATTTTTTGTAGATGATTTGAGAGTGAAGAATGTGTAGAATGTGTGAATTTAGAGTTGAAATGAGGAGTATTTATAGAACTCAAAAATTATAGCCGTTAGATCACAAGAGTTTTCAGCCGTCCAGATTCAACCGTTGGCGCTTTTATGAAAAATGCGGCTCTTACAGGAAAAACGCTGGCGCTTGATGTAACAATACGCGCTAGAAAGACCAGCGCCAGCGTTGTTGGCTGAAGCGCCAGCGCTGGTGCCAAGATCGCCCGGCCTTTCATCAAGCGCACGCTACATGTTTTAACTCACTCAACAAACCAACAAATTTGTTGGTTTGAACATCCATTTTTCATGTTTGTTGAGTCCATAGTGGGAGCAAAATGAACAAACTTGAAGTTTGTTCATTCCATAAGAACTGCTCTTACAAATATCACTTAGACTTCTCACTTTCTCTTTCTCTAAATCTCTCTCTAGAATTCTCTGTAGAAAGACCATCTAAAATTACATGCCCATTTCCTTCTACATGGACTGGTATTTATAGACAGACTGGACTCGTGAAGGTCTGACCCAATCTCGCCGAGGTGGTGGAGCTATCGTACATCTTATCATTACTTCGGATGAACTCTTTACCTTCCCTCGCGCGTGGTGTCTTGCTCGGTTCTCCTTCCGGGTTGTCTCACCTTGTGCACTGTCGTACTGCTCCTCCTTGAAGGGAATCGTACTGCATCGTCTTTGGGTGGTATTCTGGTTTGTTCGAGTCTTCTGATACGATGTACCTTTGCCTACGCCTCTTCTGATCCTTCATTAAATGCATTCCTTTTTTCTAGACTTGCCCATCTGAGTTGATTAGACCACTCCATACACGCGTCATACATGTAGCCTTGTAGTAGGCATCTCGATTCATACGAAATCACCTTTTGAAGTATGATTCAATATTATTATTTTATCATGAGACCACCTTTTGAGATGTTGACACGTGACGATCGGGTATTTTACCTTCACAATTTGCTCATTTTATTTTCATCTTTCTGAGGACATGATGGGGAGAAAACCCTGTAACTGTTCCGTCTTTATTACCACGTCCGAGATTTTCACCACTTTGCACTTTTAGTCCGCTTTTACCTGTTGGACTTGAGGCGCCGGTTGATTGTCCAAAGGTTCCTTATAAAATCTTCTTGGGAGAGAGAATGATGTTTTTATTATCTTTTTTCAGAGTTCAGAGTCTTTTTATTCTCTTTCTTCTCTGCCTTTTCTTGTTCTTTCTTCCGGTATGTCTGACGCTGCTTATTTGGAGGATGTGAAAGTTAAGCACCTCCTTTAGAGGTTTTAGGTTTCTTTTGCCAGTCCGGCGGGTCGAACCGGTGTTCTGACTAAGAAAATCCTTGAGCACCCCTGGGGCCCCAACGACATAATCATGACAGTCGGTCACTTAGAGGCAGGGATTCGCCTTCCCCTGTATTGTCCATTGGATTGTTTTCAGCACGAGGTACTTTATCAGCTTAGCCCTCAGCGAGGCATATTTCAGCCTAATGGTAATCTTTATCGGATTCTCCGAGAATATGCTTGGCGAAGTAAGGGTAAGGTTACCGATCATGAGTTGAACGAGTTTGTTCCTTCTCAGAAGGATTTGTATACTTCCGAGAACTTTGTGGAGAACTACTGGTGTCAGCAGTCCGATAAGTTTGATGGTTTTGGAGTGGGACTTTCAAGATATCGCCGAGCTCTGAAGGGTCCCTTGCTCCTGTTCGATTTGGATCCTCCCAATGCTAGCAATTTCACACTTCGTAAGACGCATGATCTGAAGTTGTTCTTAGTTCCTCTTCGTATTGTGGTCCCTTACATTAATGGCTGGGATGATCTTGGAAATATTCTTTCGGATCTTCCCGAGGCACATAGTTTTCTTCCGCCTTATAGGCTATGGGAGCTTAGATGGGTTACTTCACGCAAACGTCAATCGCAGTCTTCCCGAGATATTAAGGATGCTAAGGTAGAAAATACTGTCTTAGTGTTTTAATGTATATATACCTTGCCCCTGTTTTATAACTTAGCATATGATGCCATTTTTTGACAGAGGACGAGGGCTACAGACGGTTCTGTCCCATCTGTTGCTCCTGTGGAGGTTGCAGAACATGCTTTGGATGTTGATATTCCTGCTCTATTTGGTGATAATGAGATGATTTATCTTGGTTAAGGATTTTTCCAAGATATGGATCAAGCATTATTGCATGAGTTCGTTCATCCCGATGGCACTTCTACCATATCGGATATGGGAATGCCCCAGGTAAGTAATATCGCTGATAAGGGTATTCCATCCGATAGAGGTGCTCGGGTTGGCCATGCTGGTGGTGGTGGTATTGTTTTAGGTACCAAAGTGGTGGTGGTGTTGGCGGTACTGGCGTACCCAGTGCATTTATTGGTGGCTTTCCTTTTGATTCAGTGGCTCCTTCTATTTCTTCCCTCACCATTTTTGGTGGAGGCGCCAATGTGGCAGAGATGTTATGCTCGGAAGAGTATACCAGGTTGAGCGAGGACGAGCAAGCACGGATCTTGACTTCGTTGGATAGGTTCACTCAGCAACAGCTTGTGCAAGCGGTATGTGGTGATATCTTGATATGTTTTTATAATATGTTTTTAATTGCCCCAGTCTAACTGGTGATGTTGTCCGATTTACTAGATCAACAATCTGAGGGTCGGTATGCTAGCCAAGACTCGGGTAGCAAGGAGACGAACTAAGACCGTTGAGGGCGATGTTCGTCGCCTTTAGTTCGAGTTGGATGCTGCCAAGCGAGAAGCAGAGCTGCCGCGCCTTGATAAGAGAGAATTAGAAGGTACTTGCCTTTTTTAACTCTGTAGTTTTGATTGTTAGAGACATAGGTTCCTTGAATCTGAATTTAGTCCCTATATTAGTAGTAACGGTTCGTTAATTGGAGGAAAGGATTGATATTAATGCTCGTAAGCATGTTAGGGAGCTTAACTCAGTGAAGATTGACTTGAGCTCTCGTCAGTGTAAGATTGATTCCTTAGAGCAGGAACTTGAATCTAGCAATAAAGATGTGGATGTTCATCGTGATCGGATTGTTGAGCTTCGGGCAAAGGTGGAAGAGGTTAAGCAAATCGCTGTGACCCGTTTTAACAAGGTGAAACTACTCCAGTCCCAAAGGAATAATCTCCTTAAATGGCAATCAGATCACTTGCCGATGTTGGCTAAGGCTGAGGAGGATAGAGAAGAGGTTGCCCGACTCAAGAGAGAGTATATTCAGCTTGAAATGGAGCGCGATAGGCACATGCTATCGTGTCCTGGTGGTGATGGTGCAATAACTCCTTTTGAAGAACATATTAGTGCTTTGGATAATGAAAAAGACCAATTGGAACAAACTCTTAATTCTGTGTTAGCTAGTCAAGAAGGTTTGTTTTTGCAACTTTTGAAGTGTTGTTGCTTCTATTTGTTTTCTAGAAGACTTGAGTTCTTAATATTTTTGTGCCATCTCGCAGAGGCTCGCAATCACAATGTGGAGCTGGAGAAGCAATTGGTTAAGGCAGAAAAGCAAAACCTGGACGATGAGCTCAATATCCTGGAGACTCGCTTTGAAGAGGAGTTAGAGGCTGAGCGTGCCGATAAGAAGAAGAAGATGAACACTCTCCATGCTTAGTATGCTGTCAAGATTACCAATGCATGTAAAGCCGCCATCCTACACGAGCGTCAAAGAGCTGTTGCTGCGGCTGCAGCTACTGCTGCTAATGTTGTGGTCTCTCAAGAGCCCATCGTGGAGCCGATTTCCCCTAGTGGTGGTGGAACCGAAGGTGAAAGTCAGATTGATCCTGAAAAGGATGTTCCTTGCGATGAATAGTCTTGAGTCCATCGGTTCCTTTGCTCTTTTTATTTTTCTTTTGGTGATAAGACCTCGTGCTGTTTCCGAGGCGATATTTAAGGATACTGTTGATGGGTAAGTCCTCGTGCTCCTTCCGAAGCAATGTTTAATTGCTTTTGCTTAGCTGGTATGCTGACCAAGTCCTCTGCTATTTTGAGGAAGTATCTTGCTAACAAATTTTTGACAAGTCCTCATTTGTGGGAGGCAATTGATACTTTCTTTTTTTAGAGTAATTATTAGCATGTATGATATGTTTACTGTTGATTCTGTCATGTGATTTTTTTCATTTTGGTGGTTCTGAGGATAGTTTTTGTTCATACTGGTTGTCCAACCATGGGTGACAAGGCCAAGGAGTGATCAGTTCCTTAATTGGACAGGTCATCTCTTACGGTGTTGGATTTTGAGTATGACAAATCTCCCTACACGCCTTAATTTTTGCCTTATTGGGATTTGTTTTTAATAATGTCCTGTTTAGGTTACACTTTCCCCTTGGTTTGGTGATCAGATGCTTGAGTCACTCGTTGGAAACCATTGTTTGGAGGGCGATATCTCGGTTGAGTGATTCTTCCCCTAGCCAAAGGAAAGTTCCTCAATTATGGATATCTCCTGTTATGGAAGTATATCATCCGATTTCGTGATCGTGTACCTTAGGTATGTTCCCGTCTCAGGTAGCTTAGGGTGTCCCGCGCTTCATCTCGCTTCAGGAGGCTAAATGACATTGCCTTAGGTCTATATGTCCGTCTCAGGCAGCTTAGGTATTTTCCTGCATCATTCTTTGTAGAATGGAAGGTGTGGCTAGCACCGTTTTGTTATAGTGTTTTCATGAAGTGGTTACTCTATATGCAAGTGCAAAAAATTAATGAAAGAAAAATAATTAAAGAACAAAACACAAGCAAAAAGCACAAACAAATAGATAGATAAAAAAGACGAACAATCAAAAAAGTAAAGCGAAAAAGCATTGAAAAATAAGCAAAAAGAGAAATTTTATTATTCTCAAAAGAGGGTTTATAAACCCTTGGTACATTCAAGTAAGATTTCATGACCTTTTACAAGTAGGGATTCAAACCCCGTTTTCATAATTTATCCTTCTATGTTATAGGTTTGCTAAGCATTGTATTGCTTTAGATACTTAATATTCCAGGGGCGTTATAGTTCTTCCCCATTAGGATTAAGCAACCTGTACGCTCCATCACCTGCCTTGGCTATGACCGTGAGTGGTCCCTCCCATATGGGTGCAAATTTTCCTGACTCGCACTGGTATGGGGAGATCTCTCGCCAGACTTTATCGCCTGGGCTGAATTGTCTCGGATGAATACGTTTATTGTATTTCCGAGCCAACCTCCAATGGTAATTTTTTATCCTTTGAAGAGCTATCTCTCTGTTTTCTTCGAGATTGTCAAGCTTAGCGAGTATCATGTCCGAGGTCAGGTTTTTTTCCCAAGCTTCGGTTTTAGTTGTCGGGATCATCGCTTTAGTTGGTATGATCGCTTCTGTACCATATGTCAGAGCAAAGGGGGTCATCCCTATTGCCTCTCTTCGGGTGGTCTGATAGGCCCATATAACATTGTGTAGTTGTTCACACCAGCTAGCCCCATGTCCATCCATCTTCTTTTTAAGCATGTCGGCGATGGTTTTGTTAATGGCCTCTTCCTGGCCATTGCTTTCGAGGTAGATGGGTGTAGACTTGTTCTTTCTTATCTTGAAACAATTAAAGAGGAAATTAATGTTTTTCCCTCGGAGTTGGGACCCATTTTCTGATACAACGGCGGCTGGGGAATTTAAAGACATCGTGGTCTCTGATGTGTCTGAGGGCCGAGGCCTCTACCCACTTCGTGAAGTAGTTCGTGGCTACGATCAGTATTTTCTTTGTCCTGTACCAGCTCTTAGAGGTCCTACGATGTCGACCCCCCACTTTCCGAATGGCCAAGGGATTAGTACAGATTTTAAATCCATGGATGGGGCATACCTACGCTTGCCAAATTTTTGGCACTCTAGGCACCGTAGTGCCATTTGTTTTGAGTCCTCGTTCATGCGAGGCCAAAAGTATCCTTGGAGCTTGGCTTTGTGAGCTAAGGTTCTTCCTCCACTATGATTTCCGGCTACCCTCGATGTATCTCTTTTAGTATTTCCTGACCCTCATCAAAGGAGAGGCATCTAAGTAAAGGTTCCAGATATGACTGTCGATACAGTACTCCCGCCCTTAGTTGGTAATTTCCTGAACGAGATATCACCTTGTGTTCAAGTTTTTGGTCACTTGGGAGATCATCGTTAGCTAGGTATTTCATGATTGGGGTTCTCCAATCGTTCTCGGGAAAAGCTTATTGGCTTGTGCCGACATTAAGAATTTCCATATCTCCTTCAAGAGGTAAGAAAGGGATTAACACTCTTTCGATCTTCACGGCTGTGGCCTCGGGATCTGCCGTCATAGAGGCGATAAAAGCTAGAGCGTCTGCATGCCTGTTGTTATTCCTGCATAGGTGCCAGAAAGTGATGTTAGGTATCTGCCCGATATAGTGTTTGGCAAGTTTTATCCTGCAAACATGCATCGGAAGCTTGATACATCCCATCGATTTGTCGTATGACAAGTTGTGAGTCACTTGTGAGTCTCACTTCGTCGATCCCGAGATCAATTATTACTCGGAGGGCATGTATGATTTCCTTGTACTCGGTTATGTTTAGAGCTGGCAAACGGGCGGGCCGGGGCTGGCTTGTAACGGGTTATACGGGTACGGGTTAAAACGGGCCCAAGCTTGCGGGTTGTTATTCTTTACCGGTCGGTATTTCTTTAACCCGCGCCCGTAATGGGTAAAGCTTGCGGGTTTACGGGCTAGCCCGGCTTGTTTAATTAAAATTTAATTAATTTAGTTTGTCACAAGTAGTATCACCTAGATCTTTAAACTGACCTACAGGTTGATCATGGCTAGTTGATTCACTTCTGTTTTGTTTTGTCTCATCTCCCTTAGCCAGTTTGTTGCATTTCTTACACAAACATAGACTATTGTCCTGTTAATTTGCTGGAACTAGTCATTACGAGGTATAAATAAAGAGAAACGATAAATATATGCTAGTTTCATATTTCCAACAATCACCTATGTACCAGTTAGTGAAATATAGGAATATCGAATTTTGAAAATATGTGTTGCAAATCAAAAACTTTAGCTTGTAAAGCGATGACTCCAGCCACATAGGAGATGAAAACGATGCTCCCTGAACCAATAGCTTTTAAGAAAAGATGCTCCCCGAATTCGATGAATTCCCAATTCCACAGCTAATTTCTAAGTTCTCTCCTTCATTAGACCCAATTGTTGAACTGTTTTCAGCCATATTTTTTTCAATTTAATTAGCCTAACAATGAAATCAGAGTACTAAAAACAATAAGATCTAAGAATTAATCATACAAATACAAAAATTACAGAAGAAATCGAAGAAAAACTCCAATCTAACACAGAAATCAGAGTTTCTTAACCCAATAACTTAAATTGAATCACAACCCTAGTCTTCTTCTTCTTTCATTAACTCAATTCTCTTCTCAATTTCATAAAACCCCAAATTCAATTGAAGCCCTAATTCCAGTTCTTCTGGATTTCTAAATTCCAGTTCTTCACTTAAATTAACCCTAGCTATTAGTAAAATAATCTTCTTCTACATATTCCACTTTTGAAACCCACCCTTAATCACTCACTTTTCACTTCCAATCTCCAACTCAGAACCCACATCAGTTGGCCGACTAAAAATCAACCGAAAAACAGAAAGAAAAGAAAAGTGAAGAAGCGAATCCCCACATCAATTAGAGCTTAAATCCATTATTGTTAAGCTTTAATTCACACATGCAAAGAACAACAAACTCAGAGAAGAAAGTGTTTTCTAGGTTTTTTTTTCCTGAGAAGGCGCAGAGAGCAGAGCGGAGAAGAAAGAAAGAAAATGAAATATTGTAGGGCTTTTATGAGTTTTATATCATAAACGAACGAACATGATTAAATGTAGTAATCATACGGTGGAAATTATTAGGACCAGACGGGCTAACCCGTTTTCTCACAAGCCGTTATTTCTCCAACCCGCGCCCGGCTTGTTTAGGACCAAGCCGGGACGGGCACGGGGTTTTCACGGACCGGGCGGGTCAACCCGCAGGTTTTCCAGCTCTAGGTATGTTGTTCGTGGTGGATAACTCTAACCTTAGGCTATAAACGATCCTACGACCCGTCGGAGTCGTGAAGACCATTCCGATGCCAGATCCTTCCGAGTTACACGACCCATCCACAAAGACTTCCCATTGTCTTGGATTTTCTGAACGAAGTAATTTGGGTGGATCGTCTAATTCGTCTTCCATCCCTGGGATTTCCTCAATCTCATCTGCATCGTCGAGAGGAAAATCGACTAGGAAATCTGCAACAACTCGGGTCTTAATTGCAGTTTGAGGCTGATATTTAATCCCGAATTGTTTAATTTGAGCTCCCCATTTGTAGATTCTGCCTTCTCTGTCGGCATGATCTAGTACATACTCTATTGGAGATTTTGTAATAACGGTCACAGTGTGTGCATGAAAATATGTTCGCAATTTTTACGTCGCATAGACCAAGGACATCACGATCTTCTAGATTTTCGAGTAGTTCTTCTCTGCTTAGGTTAGAGTTTTGCTTATAAAGTAAACTGGTTTTCATGTTCCTTCGTCTATGCGAGTTAGTACCGCACTGATCGAACTGTTAGTCGCCGATAGGTAAATGTAAAGGTCTTCGCATGGATTGCACTTTTGTAGGATTGGCAAAGTGGCCAGGTGTTCCTTAATTTTTTTGGAAATCCTCCTCGCACTCAGCGCTCCATGAGAAATTTTCTCCCTTTTTTAGAGTGTTGAAGAAATCCTTACATTTATCGGACGATCTGGCTATAAACCTTCCCAGGGCTGCCAATCGACCATTTAATCTCTGCATGTCTTTAACTGTGGTAGGCGAGGGAATTTCTAGGATGTCTTGCACCTTAGCCGGGTCGACTTCGATGCCTCGTTTTGTGACCAAATACCCCAAGAATTTTCCTGAGGTTACCCCGAAGGCACATTTTTCCAGGTTAATTTTCATGTTATACTTCCTCATTTGTTCAAAAATATTTTTGAGGTCATTTGCATGGTCCTGCGGAAGTTTACTCTTGATGAGCATGTCATCCACGTACACCTCTAGAGTTTTATGTATCCAACTGTCAAACATTTTTTACACTATCCCTTGATAGGTTGCGCCATCATTTTTTAGTCCGAATGGCATCTTAGTGTAACAGTATAGACCTCGTGGAGTGAAAAAGGCAGTGTGCTCTTGATCTTCCTCTACTAGCGGGATTTGATTATAGCCTGAGTACCCATCCATTAGCGATAGCAACCCGTATCCTGATGTTTCCTTTACAAGTTGATCAATGTTAGGGAGTGGAAAGCTTTCTTTTTGACATGCTTTATTAAGGTCACTAAAATCAATGCAAATTCGCACTCCTCCATTTTTCTTCGGCACGATCACCATATTTGATATCCATATCGGATATTGTACCTCTCGGATGACACCTGATGCCTCCATCTTTCTTAGTTCATTTTGAATAGCCTCATGATATTATGGTGCCACCTTTCGCATCTTTTGCCTCATAGGTTTGTGCTTTGGGTTGATTTTCAAGTGATGGCAACAAACTTATGGGTCTATCCCTGGCATATCTTTCATACGCCATGCAAAAACATCAGAATATTCTCTTAATACTTGTACTAGCTTTTCTTCTTCTTCCTCTCTGTCAAGAAGAGTTCCGATCTTGACCATACCCGTATTTTCGGGTATTCTGATATTCACCTCCTTTGTAGGTTCCGAGGTCGAGAAATTTGACCTAAGCTCTCCAATATCGAGAGATTCTATAATTACTATAAGGGCTCCATTGGCGCATCCGAGGTGGGGATTGGCACATCGCCTTAGTGTTTTGCTTCATTCGTCTCTGCTATGTAAGCGTCAATTTCTGCTTGGTTCTTAGCATTCTTAACCCTCTTCTTCGCCTTGGGAGAATTGACTTTATTTTCACCATTATGTACGTCCATATTAAAATAGTACTTCGCCTCGCCTGAGTCTCCGATGATCTCTGTGATCCCATCGGGTGTTGGAAACCTTAGTCTCTGGTGATAAGTTGACGCGACCCCTTTAATCTGATGGACCCAAGATCGCCCAACAATAGCAGTGTAGGGTGAGAGTACATCCACCACACATAATGTAGTTAAGGTTAGTATTTTTCCTACACGAATTTCCAAGGTTATCTCACCTCTTGGGCGAGTAGATGAGCCATTGAAGCCAAATATGTTGTATGTGGACGGTATCATATACTCGTCTCTTAGACCCATGGAAGAGATTTTGATGGTACTTCCTCCGTCAATTAGTATCTTAGGCATTGCCCATGGAAGCGCCTTTGGCTTTTCCTCCTCATCTTCGTGTTATGGGAGCGCGATGGCCATCGTGACCACTAAAGGATCATTGGGATTCCTTCTACCATCTGGTGCTTCGGAAGCTGAAAAGCTAATAGGATGTTTCATCCATTCCTCAATAGGAGGTTCTTTTTCCACACTAAAAACTTCGTTGCCTTCAAAGTTTCGTTTATGAATTTGTCCTGTAATACTTCCTTCAGGTATGGGAGCAGTAATAGCCAAATGGGATATCGTGTTGCATCCGAAGTATTGTGCCTCGCGTGGGATTTCCACATGATATATGGGTGGTCCTGTCGCCTGTTGGGTCGTCGATTGTACGATGTACTCCTGGAGTTTACCATCATCAATCATGTCTTGCACCACCTTCTTCAGATCCCTACATGAATCTGTTGGATGGCTGTAAAACTGGTAAAACTCGCAGAAATCTATTCTATTCTTAGCGTGCTCGGTCTGTTTCCCTCTATTCAATGGGAAGTTAATTTTTTATTTACCATCGACCTTCTTGAAGATCTCGGAAATGGGGGTGTTTAGTTTTGTGTAGACTGGGTCTACAAACTTTCCCTTCTTTTTATGGGCCTGGTCTCACCCTTTCCATCCTCTACTCCGATGTTTATCGAATCGTTTGGATCCATTGTTAGATCGCTCTGCATTCCAATCTTGTGTCTGGGGATTTTGTGGTTCGACCACGTTTGCTCCTCTATTGTTTCCTCTGACCAACTTATCGTACGTCCCTTCTTGGAGTTCTTCGAGGGCTATGTAGTCCTCCTGGATATCTATTAATTTTACTAAGCATGGTGGCACAGTTTCATACATTCAGACGAATATGGGGTCTATCTTTCGCAGACTATTTTTAAAGCCTAAGATCGCATAGGCCTCCGGAACTCTCCCGATCTTGGCGCAAAGTTTTCTCCAACGAGTCACAAGAGATTGGAGTGACTCATTCGGTCCCCTGGCTAATTGGAACAACATGTCAATTCCTGGTTTTACTCGGCTATTATGCATATATTCCTCTAAGAATAACTCGGACAGGTGGGCAAACGACTTGACCGATTCTTTTGGTAAGTTATTAAACCACATTAGGGCTTCGTCTTTTAGACTATCTGGAAAGAATTTACGCATTACGACATCGTATTGGATCAATTGTGTTAATGTCATTCGATAAGATCGGAGATGCTTGACTGCATCACCGGTCCCATTGAAGGGAGTTGTGAAAGTCGGAAGGGAGCATTTCCTTGGAAATGGTTGTGCCAGCAAGCTCTCTGCTAGGGGAGATTGTGCTTCCTCCTGCATTACTTATGCCAATTTTTGGCCTCCTTGTTTTCCTATGGCTTCTTTGTATATCGCCTCGAGTTTGCAAAGTCGGTCCTGCAATTGATCATCAATATGCCTCGTTTTGGCCTTCTTCTTTCATCCTTGTTCCCTTTCGGGCGAGAAACAAACTTCTGGGTGAAGATATCTTGATCGCCCTGAATCCTCATAGGATGGCTCATTATATGACACTTGTTTAGAGCGAGTTGACTTCTCTTTCGAAGTTTCCCCTCGCTTGGTATTTCCACATAACGTATTCTCGGCCATGCCATTGGTTTTAGTTTCGTCCTCATTCTTCGTTCTTCGTTTATGCCTAGGATCGACATCGGATGACCCTTTTGATGGGTTGTCCTCTTTGTTTAAAACTCATTTGCTTCCCTTTGGGAATCGGTCCTACGTTTCCTCGTTCGAGGTATCAGGGATATGGACACGTTCATCGTCTTGCAATTTTTCAAAAGGATTTTCCTCCTCGGGGATCTCCTCCATAACAGTGAGTGGCACCTTTTTCTTCGTTCTGCGTTTTAGCTTACGATTCTTCCTTTCTAACCTCATGTTACGTCGTTCTAATTTTCGTATTCGTTCTTCTTGCGCCTTTTGCGCTTTCATGATGGCTGCGAGGGCAGCGATATTGTTATCGAGGCTAGAGGAATCATCCTTCTTGGACCCGTTGTTTTCCATTTGTTTTGGCAGATGGTTCAACCCTCCTGGTTGAGTCAAGTGAATATCACCTTGTCCTTCGAAGGGATTTCCCTCTTCGTCAGAGCTAGAGTTATCTGTCAACCCTTCCCGATATTGGTTATCGGGATGTCCCTCTCTTGGGAGTACACCATTGTGTATAGCCTCGCCTGGCTCCATCTCGTCAAATCCTTCGGGTTGGGCTCCACCAGTTTCTCCTTAGCTCGTGTGAGAGGATCGTCTCGTCACCATCGCCTTACCTGCGATATATGCAATAATGCTTAATTTGTCTTTGCTTTCAGAAAAGTGGGGCCCTAAGTTTGTAGGTCATGTGTATTTGCTAAGTCATAGTTCAGACTGTGCAGTTTCAGTACATGAAGACTCTTCAACAAATTTTGGAGACATGTGATGATGTTAAAACATTCCCCACTAGGATAAAGTTTTGGTGATGGAAAAAGGTGTTTTGCTTTTCTCATTTTTCGAGTAAACTACCTCCTTCTACACGTCATACCTTTAATGGGAAAAAACCAAGTTATGACGATTAAGCACGCTTTCCCATTTTAAGAAATATTTCTCAATGCCTTAATCTTTTGATTTGAAAAAACTTGGAGTTTGATGAATGATTATGTACTCATTAACCTTTCCCCTTTGCTTAGATTTGTATTTCTAAGAAGAAGATTTTAGGTCACTTTGAGCCCCTCAAGAGATGAAAAATATCATGAATAGTTTTTCCTTTAACGCCTTTTCAACTCTCGTAGTATGTGTTTCTCTCTACGAAGTTTACTTTCTTAGATTTCTTCCCAACTCGTTCATAGAAGAGGTTGCTTGAATGTTGATTTGAAGTAGTTTAGACTCCATTTTCATTCCAACCCTCTACTCTCCTGAGTCTCTTTAGGAAGATGCTGAGAACTTTAGAAGAACATAAATTTTAAACAAAACCGGAGAAAAAGTGTAGATCTAAGGTTTCTGAGGCTCTCTAGGATACATCGATCGCATAGATCGTGTTGCGTCCGAGATCAACTCATGAGTTTTATAGAAATCTACATAGTGGTATAGAAAACCACTTCTTTTTAAGAGATTATGAAAAAATTCTAAAACTTTGCACGGGAGGTAGACTAAATCTTCATACCTCCCTGTTTCTAACGCCAAAATGTAGTAGCATCTTTTCTGATGACTACATCCAAGAAGATCTAACGATTATGAAACTATTAACATTTAAGATTCAAAGATAAACAAGATGTAAAGAACATGAAAGTAAAGATGAACACAAGTATATAACGTGGTTCGGCCATTGAGACCTACATCCACGGGAAAAAAACTATCTTCTTTATTGATTAAGGTCTTACCCTTGAAAGAGTTACAAATATCACTTAGACTTCTAACTCTCTCTTTCTCTAAATCTCTCTTTAGAATTCTCTGTAGAAAGACAATCTAAAATTACATGCCCATTTCCTTCTACATGGACTGTTATTTATAGACAAACTGGACTTGTGAAGGTGTGACCCAATCTCGCCAAGCTGGTGGAGCTATCGTACATCTTATCATTACTTCGGACGAACTCTTTACCTTCCATCGTGGTGTATTGCTCGGTTCTCCTTCCAAGTTGCCTCGCCTTGTGCACTATCGTACTGCTCCTCCTTGAAGGGCATCGTACTGCATCGTCTTCGGGTGGTATTATGGTTCGTCCGAGTCTTCTGATACGATGTACCTTTGCCCATGCCTCTTTTGATCCTTGATTAAATGCATTCCTTATTTCTAGACTTGACGTCTGAGTTGATCAGACCAATCCATACACGCGTCATACATGTAGCCTTGCAGCAGGCATCTCGATTCAGACGAAATCACCTTTTAAAGTATGATTCAATATTATTATCTTATCATGAGACCACCTCTTGAGATGTTGACACGTGGGGATCGGGTATTTTACCGTCAAAAACCCGTTTTTCCAGATGATCTAGCTATAGTGTTCGCTACTTGATTATCATCATGGATTATAAAATAAAAATTATAAGAAAGAAAACTTGTAGCTAAGTGTTTAATCTCTTTTATTATATTCCTATTCTCCCATTGAATGAGAAGAGAAACCCCATTAATGGATTGAATAACTAGTTTTGCGTCTGCTTCAACATGGATTCTTGAGTGTTTTATTATTCTTTCCCAAGACAAAGCCTCTCGTATTGCCATGCATTCTCCATTCTTCGCGCTCAGTGCTCCATTTCCATGGCTGCATTTAATTCCGAGACATGTACCTGTGTAGTTGATGTGATTTCAACTTTGTTGTAGTAAAAGGTTCGTAAGACTTGTGAAAGCAATTGAATTTAGATTTATTTAAACTAAAAGTAGAGAAAATTTAAATCCAAATTTGTTTTTTGTAAGATTGAAAATAACCAAGACACTAGATTCCACTATTACACATGAATGAATGATGGTAAAAATTCCAAAACTCTAATTATTTTTAAAATCTCTTTTTCTTAATTCACAAATGATCAAGCATATTCTCAAACATTAATTGTATCCCTTAAGCATAGATTATCTAACCAAAGTATAACCTATCTAATTGAATCACAACTAATTAGGAAAAATTATGCAAACAATTAAAATTCTACAAAGTAGTGATTGAGTGAATTATAAAATACAAATTAGAGAAAAATAGAATAGTTACCAATTATTCATGCATAAATAGCTTCCCACGTGCCTTGGTTACGCGAGAATTAGCTCATCATCATGGAAACACGCTCAAAATTCATCTTTATTGCTCAAAAATGGTGTTCACAATAATGAATGGGAGAAAAACAATAAAACCGGGTTTGTAACAGTTTTATTTGTTACAAACCGAGCTGTTACAGAGAACGATAAAAATGAAGTGTTGTTGTCACTGTAGCAATACGACCCACAAGCAATTGTCGTTGTCACTGTTGGAAAACGACGGTTCAGCGTGCGTCTTATGTTCTTCGTGTTCTTCACAGCAGCAGAAAATGGAGTTTTTCTGCCACTTGATTTCTCAACTCTCTGGTTCTTCCTATTCTCTCCCCGAACTCTCCCCTCCTCTAAGTCTCCCAGGGACTCTATTTATACCAAAAACAGGCGTTGAATCTCCTCCATTAATTCCAAAATATTCACAATATCATTTATTCATGGTACGGGAATAATAAAGATTTTCATTCTCTGTTTAGCTCCTCCACGCGTTTTTAGAAGTCAAATCTCCTTATTTGTATCCATTACGGTCCAACACACTCCAAACTCGTGCATTACAGGCATCAAACTCACTGTAATTCATGTTATCCCGTGAAAATGTGTGTAACTCTGTTTTGCTCCATGCGATGATTACAGCCAATTCTAATCCAAACAGACACCCATAACAGCTTTCTATGGTCATTGATGTAATTTTAGATAGTGGTAAGAAATGAGGTTGTCGTTCACTCGGATTTGTAGAGATTAAAGTTTTTAAAAATACTAAATAAATATATACAAAGATATTTAACAATGGGCGAGAGGTACTGGAACTAAAGATTCGGCTAATCTTCATAACATAAGTGTCAATTATTTATTCTCAACAATTTTAGCTCAAGAAATGTAAACATGGACTCTTATTTTTGCCAAGGTAGATTCTAAAAACATTAGTTATAAATCGTAAGCATGGGACATCAAACATCTAAGCAAGCATGACCCATCTAATAAAATAATAACTAATTAATCAAAATCATATTTCAATTAATATTAGTGCAAAAGTCATAAAATAAATAAAATAAATTTACCCATGTATGAAGTTCGGCCTCCTCCGTCGTCCCAGTGTTGGGGTTTAACTCATCATGTCGAAAACACACTCAAAATATGTATTCATGGCTCAAAAAGTGTTTACAAGAAGAGAAAATACTGAAACAGGAAATCTGCAACAGAACATGTGCGTTACAGACCAACTGTTTCAACTCTCAACTGTTATGATGAAGATAATCGTTACAAATCTGAAGATAAATGTTGCAGAAGAGGTTGAAGAAACTGTTACAATGAAGATAAATGTTGCAAACCAGTTGAAGAAACTGTTACAAGGAAGATAAATGTTGCAAATCAGTTGAAGAAACTGTTACAACCAGTTGAAGAAACCATCGTTGTTTCCCTGTTCTTCACGAGCAGCAGCAGCAGCAACAACAGAGTTCTGAAAATTCTTGATTCACTCCTCTTGAGCTCTCCTATCGACCCCAAACTCTCGACACCCCTTCTATATGACCTGGGTAATCTATTTATACCCGAAATATGCATCGAATCTCCTCCATAACTTCAAAAAATCTTCTCTTTATTATTTTTATTCTCACGACAATAATTTCCATTTTTTGATCTTCCACGCGCATGCAGCTGTATTTCTTTCATTCTATACCTTCTTCACGCTCCAGGATATCTATTGAGTCTTCCAAACACGTGCAGTACACGTTTAAATTTCTCACAACTCGTGCAAGCTCATGTTTTTACTCCAACTCCCTGTTTGGATTAAAACAAGTTATCTAGCCAAATTTGATCGATAAAATCACCCATACTAGATTTCTATAGTCCTATCACGTCTACCCACTAAGTTTCAGGGATTGAATCTCACTAAATCACGTCCAAACATCCGATTGAAATTCTGCCAGTTAAAGGGAATATTTTCCCGCCAAAAATATTTTTTTGAATTTGAGAAGATACTGTCCTCCCCCTAATCCTGCACGGGTGTCCATTTAGCACTTGTCTTATGGGGTGCAAATAGTAATTTTTGGGCGTAGATAGTAATTTTTTCGGGGTTCCTCCGACACATTTTTTGGTGCTTCCGGTGCATTTCTGGGGTGCCTTTAGTACTCTATCCTGGGGTGTAAAACACCACTTTTCGAGCCAATTTCGCCGCAAGAGCTTATTTCTCTAAAAATACCTACAAAGACATAAAATAACAAAATAAATACAAAATCGAACACTAACAATATATACAATTGAGACATATTAGACACAATAATGCATCTATCAGTAGTCACGTAGAACAATACCAGTACCATATTCATTAGTATCAGAATCAAAACTGGCATCAATGTTAAGTTTAAAAACACCCTCTAAAGGAGGTACCCATCTTGATATTGAACCTATACTATTAGAGTAATGTTCAGAACTATCATTAACATGCAAATGAGATGTAAGGTGGTAATGTATTTTATGCACAGATGTATGAGGATTAAGAGAAACTCCCTGAAATACCACATCACACCTA
The DNA here is from genome assembly GCA_023531105.1 of Papaver atlanticum. Lineage (NCBI taxonomy): Eukaryota > Viridiplantae > Streptophyta > Magnoliopsida > Ranunculales > Papaveraceae > Papaver > Papaver atlanticum. The sequence goes on along the minus strand of JAJJMB010018018.1, from coordinate 9,672 downwards.
TCCTTCCATAAAATTGAAGCTCCTATCATGAGAGAATATAACCATATCATATCATTCATAGCTTCAGGCACAAAAAACCAACTAATAACCTATTTAGTAACAGAGGTGCAGTTATTCCTGACTGCATCTATATTAATATTCATTCCCCTCCAAACTGCTCTAGCATGTCTGCAATCAAACATGATGTGTTCTATTGTCTCCTTATTGCATCCATATTAATATCTTCACTGTAATTGTATAAATCCATTTTACTTTTGGTAGAATGAATTCCTCTTATGCATTTCCAAGTAAATAGCTTAATACGTTGGGCAACTTTACAACTCCACAAAGTTTTCCATATTCTAGAGTTAACTGCAATCCCATTTACCTGAACTTCCCTGTCATTGTAAGTTAAAAGCTTGTAAGTACTCTTGACAGAGAACTTACCATCCTTTGCAGGCATCCATACCATTGGATTTTCCTTACTAATTATCTATGAATAATTCTTGATTTTTTCTAGAAGAATCTTTATTAAACAACCTATTTAAGATCCACATTCCACTGATTAGTGCCTGAGAGAAACAATTCTGCCACATCCTGATAAAACCTGTGAAGTTCATTAATGGGTAAAGGTGGATGATTAAACCTGGTATAAATCTATCTTTCCATATCTTGGTCTTTGTTCCATTATTTATCTTCATGAAATAATTTTGTTGCACTATTTGAAGACCTTTACATATACCATTCCACATATAGGAGCAATTCTTAGCAGAAATGTTTTGATGAAGTATGTCACCATTTCTGAAGTATTTACTGCCTAAAACTTGAGTCATGAGATTACTTGAGTCATTGCATATTCTCCATGCCAGTTTAGTTAATAAAGACAAATTTAGTTTTTTAAGATCTCTGAAAGCTAATCCTCCCAGTTCCTTTGGTGTGCATACATTTTGCCAAGCAATTGGATTATGCCCTCTGCTACCAGTGTAACCCCGGAAAAACTTCCTCTCAATAGTGGTCAGTTATTGAATTAGATTATTTAGTAGCTTGAAAGTGCCCATTTGATAGATAGGGATAGAGTTGAGCACATGTTTAATCATGGTACCTCTACCTGCTTGAGAAAGAGAAATAAAATTACATGCTGAAAATCTGCTCTCAAAATTCTCTTTTATAGACTTGAAAGCTTCTTGCTTTGAATGACCAATGATGAGTGGAGAACCAACATATTTCTCTTTTGCATTCATAACTTTGATAACCAGAATATTTCTAAGCATTCTGCAACTTCAGGCTTAGTCTTCTTGCTAAAATGAACTGCATATTTTTCAAAATTGATAACCTGGCCAGACTGAGAGCTAAAATCATGAAGTGGTTCCAATAAATTATGAACAGATTCTAGATTTTCTTGAGTAAAGATCAAGCAATCATCTTCAAAAAGAAAATGATTAATGGCTGGGGATAAAGCAGCCACTTTAATACCTTTAATTTTGTTGTTTTGTTGGGCATTAAAAACATGTCTTGAGAGGAATTCAATAGCCAGAATGAAAAGATAAGGTGATAGTGGATCACCTTGTTTGATGCCCCAAGTTGGTGATAATTCTTCACAAGGTTAACCATTTAACACGACTGACAAACAAGTAATGTTGATGCATTGATAAATCAAGTCACATAAATCCTTGTCAAATCCAAAATAATCAAGAACTTTAATTAAGAAAGACCACTCTAGCCTGCCAAAAGCTTTTAACATATCAAGCTTGAGGGCCATCCAACCATTTTCTCCCCCTCTCTTTTTTAGAATGAACAATCTCTTGAGCAATAACAATGTTATCACTAATGAGTCTCCCTGACACATAAGCAGCCTGAAATGAAGATATATTCTACTCCATTATGGGATTCATTCTGTTAACATGAACTTTGGAAATAATTTTATAAGTGGTATTGCACAAACCAATTGGTTTGTAATCACTTGCACAAATAGATTTTTTCTTCTTAGGAATTAAAAAAAATATAAGTCTTATTAATCTGCTTAAGAATATGCTTAGTTTCAAAGAGTTTTTCCACCATTAAACAAACATCTTCACCTACCACAAACCACTGACTTTTTAAAAAACCAGCTTGGAAACCTTCTGGTCCTGGAGCACTCCAACTCTCCATGCTTTTAAGAGTAGCATGTATTTCTTCTCTGCTGGGAGTTCTAGTGAGTAACACATTATATTCAACAATAACAATAGAAGGAAAAATGTTGAAAAAACTTTCATCTAGAACTGGATTACTGGAAGTACTTATGTTCTTGAAATGAAAAGTTAAATGCTGAGAAATATTATCTCTTGTCTGTAGCCAAGTGTTGTCATGATCTTGTATATAGTCTATATTGTTTCCGATCTTCTTTTTGTTAACTTTTGTGTGAAAATACTTACTGTTAACATCCATGTCCTTGATGAAGTGATCTCTGGACTTTTGTTGATAGTACTCACTTTGAATCTTGTGCCATTTGTTTAACTCATTATTGATGTTGATAATATCATTATGAGTGTTTGTACTTAGCGGTTGCTCCTGAAGAATATTGAGTTCTTGTTGAAGATTTTCCACTCTTTGGTTGAGGTTTCCAAAGTTCTATTTGTTCCATAAAGACAAATCTCTCCTAGTTGAATGCATTTTATGAACTAGCTGATCAGATGGGGATCCAGTAACACTAGAATTCCAAGCATTACCAATTATAGAAGCACAAGATTCATCATTTAGCCAAGTTAAGAAAAACTTAAAAGGTTTCCAACATTTAGGAATAGTAGCATCAGAGACTAGCATAATAGAACTGTGATCATTACCTACCTGAGTTAAGTGCATGATCCTAGAATTAGGACAATTTAAGCTCCATTCTCCATTTCCTAATGCCATATCAATTCTAGATCTTTTTGTACCAGTACCCATATTGTTGCTAGACCAAGTATAATTCCATTGATTCTTTTTCTTGGTGTAATTAGAAAAGCCATACATACATGTCAAAAGAAATTATGATTTGCTGACATCACTTTGAACCATGGCATTAAACATATTTCTGCTAGTATCAACAATATCATAAGAGACACCATTTTTCCACATTAAAACTAACCACCAGATAAGCCAATTGGCTCAATGAAAGCAATGTTAGGGTAGTGATATTGCTTTAGTAATGGCGCTGACATTTGATTTGTTGGAGTTTTGCTTCACATAAGAAAATAATATCAGGATTTTGAGACCTAATAAGATCACTCAAGTGGTTTATAGTGGCTGAACTTCTAAAGCCTAGAACATTCCATAAAATTATCTTCATGTTGGCAGAAAAAATAAAGATAATAATGCAGAAAACTAAGTTATTATTGAAAAAGCGGGGGTACAACAACCACACCCAATATTTTCGTTCGGCAATTTGAATAGACAAACTCCAATATACTTTCAAGAGAATCAACTAGACAGTCAGACTCAATCTTAGAGAAGTATATCAAATAGTTTTATATCTCTATCTATTAATTCAATCCACAATCAGCAAATAGGAAATTGCGAGCCCGATTGAATATATGAGAAATAACTTGAACGGTACCAAAGACCAATGTTCAAGGATCAATCAATTTCAATCAACAACCAAAGGTTGGATTTACCAATTGATAGATTCAACGCACAACCTATGATATTTCTATTATATAACAAAATATAATGCGGAAAAGAAATAACACAAACACCATAAGTTTTGTTAACGAGGAAACCGCAAATGCAGAAAACCCCCGGGACCTAGTCCAGTTTTGAACACCACATTGTATTAAGCCGCTACAGACACTAGCCTACTACCAATGAACTTCGTACTGGAATGTAGTTGAACCCTAATCAATCTCACATTGATTCAAGGTACAGTCGTGCTCCTTACGCCTCTGATCCCAACAGGATACTATGCACTTGATTCCCTTAGCTGATCTCACCCACAACTAAGAGTTGCTACGACCCAAAGTCGAAGACTTGATAAACAAATCTTTCTCACACAGAAAAGTCTATTGGAATAGATAAATCTGTCTCCCACAGAAATACCTCCGAGTTTTGTTTCGTCTTTTGATAAATCAAGGTGCACAGGAACCAATTAATAACCCATACTTATATTCCTGAAGAACAACCTAGTATTATCAATTACCTCACAATAATCTTAATCGTATGGTAGCGAAACAAGATATTGTGGAATCACAAACGATGAGACGGAGATGTTTATGACTACTTTTAATCTTACCTATCGGTGATAAATCTCAAGCAAATCTTAACAAAGATAATACTCAATCACGATAGTAAAAGTAAGATCAGAACACGCAACTACAGAGAAAATAGTTGGGTCTTGCTTCACAATCCCAATGAAGTCTTTAAGTCATTAACCTACAAGGTTTAGTGAAAAACCTAAGGTTAAAGGAGAATCGACTCTAGTCGCAACTAGTATCATACAAGACGTGTGGGGATTAGGTTTCCCAGTTGCTAGAGTTCTCCTTTATATAGTTTTCAAATCATGGTTTGCAATCTAAGTTACCTTGGTAACAAAACATTCAATATTCACCATTAGATGAAAACCTAATTAAACCCAAGCTAATATCTTTCAACCGTTGGATCGAACTTAGCTTGTTATACACAAATGAAATGTATCCTCGTTTAGGTTTATGTAACCGTACCAAAATGTGTACACCATGTTGGCTCAACAGTAGTTAATCGAGGTTAGCTATATGAACACTCTCATATCAACCTTATTCATCTTAACCATAACTAGTTCAAATGACTCAGATGAAACTAGTTAAAGAGTTATTCAATTGCTATATTCTTATAGAAGTATACAAGAACACAATTGAAGCAAAATCGGTTTGATTCACTTGAATCAATTCATGTACATTATAGCCACGGTTTGCAAAGAATGCATTCCTTATTATATAAATGTATTTGTCCATGTAACAACCGATTTTAGCACTTTAACCACTCAAGTATGCAAACGGGTATGCATACTTGAAGTAGCCTGAAAAAGTTTGGTTTTCGCCAGTATGCGAATGGGTACGCATACCTCCAAACCCAGCATAATTTTCTGGTCATTAACCTTATGCCAGTATGCGTATGGGTACGTGTACTTAGGTTCCAGGACTTCTCAAACCAATAGGTACGCATACGGGTATGCATACTATGGTTCCCGGAAATGGATCACATATATGCAAGAGTGCACAACATGTTTATAATCCAATGTTGGTTAAGTGTTCTAAACTCTTATTTCAATCATTGAAACTTTCTTAGAGGATGACAATAGACGTTTTCACACACTATTAGCATCAAAGCAATTTTCAAGTTATTGAAATAATCATAACGAAACATTCCAAGTCTACACCAAATGATTGTATCACACAAACCATGTAAGATGTTACTCGGTGATTTTCACATGATCATCTTTTGACTTTCGTCAAGAATATAAGAGGAACTTGGTTGAAGCGAAATCTTACCAACACATATTTCGAGAAATATGTAAGCGAGTTAAACTCAGCTCAAAATCTCAAATGTGTGTAGTCGAAAACTATCATAATACGACTTTTGTATCAATATAGGAGATAGAGTAGAAATAGACTTTCCAAGTGATAGATAAGTTTCAGTCTCCACATATCTTTTGTTGATGAAGTTCCACAATCTATCCTTAGTAGTTCTTCGTCTTCAATTGATGAACGCCGTGAAGTCTAAAGCTCAACTACACAATCTATCCTAGTCCGAGACATTACTTAAAGTAGACTAGAAATAAAGACTTATAGTTTTGATCACTAACATTGACAAACAAGCTTGAGATAGCAACGCTTGCGAATTCGACCGAGCAGTGCTCTAAAAATTATGCTTGAAAAGAAAAGGGGAAGTAAAAAAGCAAACCCAGCGAAATATTTCAAAACCAGAGTAATGTAAAAAGCCTTCAAAAAGATTTTTTTTAAGAAAACTAATTTGAAAGGACAATGTAAGGTATACCTGATTCTCCTTTCCTGTGCTTGCATTTTGAGTATATATGGAAGTGACCCTTTGAGCTTGCTGAGAATCTGGGTAATGATCATTGATGGTTGTGGTATCAGTAAGTTCATTGTCAGTTCTGTGCCTTTTTCCTAGCCTGTTGGCTTGTTCATCCTCCATGCCTTCAACTTTCTTGAAAATGAAATCCATATTGATGGAAACACCTTCTTTAAAGGGAACAAATGCTGCAATTTTTACAAAACTTTTGTTGTTCTGAAGCATTGCTAGTAGAGGAAATGCTAATATTTTTCCTAACACAGCTAGCTTTGCCAAAGAAATATGGATTTTCATGAGCTTTAGCCATAAAATTTATTGCATCCTTACAAACATTTTTAGAGTGATTGATCATATAACACTCTGTGCAAATACCACCTGGTTGACGTTCATAAAAGAATCTGATCCAGCGAGATAGGCCTACATTTGTTACTGCTTTCATTCCTCTTCTTAAAGGGTTGGTAAGATCAATATTAACGCACACTTTAATAGGATCACTTCCAACTGGGATAGCATCTTTGGGTTCAATAGCTATTACTTGACCCATTATTTCACCAATATTAGTGACTACGGCTACATTCATATGCTCAGGTAACAAAAACTTTAGTTGTATCCATAATTGCTGATATCCCCAATGCTTGTCAGTGTAAACCATGTCAGGTATATAATCATGCACAACTAGAAGATGCTTATTAACACTCCATGGACGTTCATCTATAACCTTATTCAGTAGGATCCAATTGTTGAACTTGAAAATGAAGATATTTGGATCAATCTCCACAACTCCAAGCTCTTCAGAAAATATAAACGGCCAAGTAAAACCAATAAACTTCAACACAGTATCATGACTCATTCTCCCTTAGATGATGACTTTTCCAACTGCACTGGCATCCCAAGTGCTTTCTCCTTCTCCATTCTTATCATTATCTTCATTGTAGACAACAATCTCATTAGTATCTCCCAAATACGGAGCTGGTTGCTTAAATCTACTGACCAAATCTCCTAAATGAATCTCCTAAAGATTCACCTTACATGATGAAAATGAAAGTGATAATAGATTGTCTGGGTTTAGGAACAAAGAAAATAACAGGGTTTATAGTGTTGAAGTGGTTATTAGGGTTTGACGAAAGAAATTGAGAGTTATTGGAAAATATTATGTGACTATTCTTGTCAAAACTGATTGGTACATTATCTCGATAATAAAGGAAAGGTTTATAGATATCCATTAACCAACTGAGTAATTAGGTAACAGCGTTTAGGAAAGTAGCTGACTTTTTTGAAATTCAAAAAATTTGAATTGAGAGTTAAGCGGGATTCATTAAAGCACTGACTCATAGAGTTGAAACGGGAAAGAACAGTCTTCCACCATAAACCATTGATGCGTACACCGATTCTCTTTGTCTTCAAACGAATAATGGCAAGATCGGCAAACACCATGATCACGACACACATATAGGCAAACGCCACAAGAGAAAACTCAATCTGTAAACACATATTAGAGAAACAAAGTAAATTAGTTACACATGATAAAAATGAAAGATATTTTGAAAAGAAAGAACTTTGAATTCAGGATAAAAAAATTCTGTCTAGCAGGACAACAGAATCATGTATATGAAAGGATATTAAACATAGAAAAAAAACATCAAAAAGATTATGATGAGAACATATAAACAAAATAAAGAGAAAAATTAAGAAATCAAGAAGAAAAAGAGAGGGAGTCCCTTTTATGGTATCTTTTTTTTTTTTTTTTTTTTTTGTAAAATGAAACCTACCGTAAATGTGCAATTTGATAAAAAGATCGGAAATGGTTTGGTGCGATCAAAATTTTGGTTACTTTTTCACTTGATACAATTGTCCCTCCTTTTTACTCCAAAAAACTATAACTTTTTATGTATCCTGTATTTTCAGGAGTATAATTGGCAAGCAAACTAGAATATAACATACTTAAAAATCCGTGTGTTGGAATTTTAAAATTTTTATCTCGTTGGAAAGATATTTAAGAGATCTACACAATGAGTACAAACAACAATATCAAATTTAGTGTTTTTACGAAAAATTCGAAGGTGTTTATCCTTTTAGGCACAATTTTTGAAAATTGGATACATAGTCATTATGCAAACCATCACAAAGGATGCATAACACATTATGTGGCCATATTTTGGTTTATGCATCAACTAATTTTCTGTTGCAACCTAACTTAGATCATTTTTTCTGAACAAGTACTGATATGCATTACAACATTTTTGTTTAATTATATCATTGTTATTCAAAATTATAACAGTTATTGGTTCGTTGACGATGAACGTGAAGTTAAAGTCTTTATTCAACTCAAAAGAAAGAAAGAAAAAAAAAACCAAATTTATTTAGCAAAAGATCAGATTCCTTGGCCAAAACTGTCTACAAAACTAAAACATCACTACCACGATGGGGAGGGCCGACCAAACAGAAGACAAATAGACCAAATTGAAAAAAATAAAAGTATCATTTTTTATGAAATGAAGGGAATATATCGTTTTATTAGTTGCAACGTAAGTTAACAAAATTATATCGAAATCGGTGACCTGAATTACATAAAACCAAAAATAATTGGAGGGATTTTTGTTCATTTTGGACAGTGTTCTCGTGGCTTCCATGGCTCGTGCGTTAGAGGAGGTTGTGGATTCAAGTTTGTATTACCACTTGATTTCATTTATATGCAAAATAGACGCTTTGGCCGAGTTGTTAAGGCGTGTGCCTGCTAAGTACATGGGGTAACCCCGTGAGAGTTCGAATCTCTCAGGCGTTGTTTTTATTTTTTTTAATACTACCTCTTTCTTTTTTTATTTAATACTACCTCTTTTTTTTTTTTTTTTTCATTTTGTTAGGTTTAATTTTTGGATATCTTCTCTATCACTATGCTCTCTTCCTAATACTTTTCGATATCTTCTCTATTATTTAATTTAAGCAAGAGGTAATAAAATAATGGGCCATTTACAGAATAGTCATACTTTTTGTAATTGGGTCACAAAATGGTCACACTTTTGTAATTCGTTGACAAAACAGTCATACTTCCATCCGATTTAACACTTTTGAATAAAACGGTGTTATCTTTTCCTAAAATACCCTTCCCATTTAACTAATTAGTTGAAGTGGTGGTGATGAAGCGGCGGCGGTGGTGGTGGAAGCTTAAGAATCTTCACTAAACCTCATAGGGGAAGTGGTGAACCCTTTGGGTGAATGCGGTGTAACGAACCTGAATGTGGTGTAACGATCCTGAATGCGGTGTAACGGTGTATAAGTGGTGGCACCACCACCTACAAATAACACCACCGTCAAAACAATTACAATGAAGACAAAATTTAAAAGTGTATGGAGGGATAAGTAGGGAGGACAGTTAAGTAATTTGGTTAACATATTTAACTGTGAGTCATCACTTAACTCTCTTTTTAACGGAAATGTGACCATTTTGTTAATAGTTTGTAACAGTAGGATGGTTTTGTGAATCGGGTCTTAATACTATGACCATTTTGCAATATTTCCTAAAATAATTTATGTTGCCTGATTTAGTTGACATCCAAGAACCAGCCTTATTTTCTTCCATAATGGTGGCCATCAGGGACGGACCCAAGAGTCCATGTACATTCTTTTTAACCTGGGCTAAAGGTTGTAGCCAAACCCAAAAAAAATCTCATTTTGAGT
>JAJJMB010018002.1:0-17090 GCA_023531105.1 Papaver atlanticum | reverse complement strand
AAAAAAAAATGGCGGCTTAAACGATTAGGCATGTAAAACAACAACTACAAAAGCCAGTGGTTTTATGTTGTTGGCACTGGACAAATTTCTAAATGAAAAATCTATTAAACAATTAAAAGATTATTGTTTCTTTAATGTTTTCGCTAATAACCTGACGACTACACAAATTAGTGGCTTTACCTGTTAGGTGACAACTGTTGGTCAACTAAACAAACTAGTAGCTTTAGACATGGCGACCAACTAACCATTGCACACTTGTTGCCTTAAACATAAAAAAACAACCCCTTATGCCACTAAGGATGGGAAACTAACACTAATTGCATAAAGTTATTGGCAAGTAAAGATTAGAATAGGCCACTACCAATGGTCAAGTAGCCTTTGGTCGGTTTTTTTGTAGTGTTGATTTGCTGAACTATGAGGGAAAATTGCTTCGGGCAATTGTTTCCTTGAAAACATATCAGAACAAACTTACTTTGTAGTTTCGGTTTTGATATTGGTTATCTAAAATGGTGTGTGGAACCCTCGTGCTTAACTCTTATAGGTTACAAGTCTTTTAAGATTTCTAAGATCCTTTTGATTTTTCCTTTATTTGCTCGTACCTTTGTAATTTTGAGACAAAAAGGGGGAGAAGTATATGGACTAAACAAGTGATTTGGTATCACTAAGGAAAGGACAATGGTGCTTAAACGTTATATCTAACGAAAGAGTAAAGCATAGACTAAGGGGGAGTAACATATCATATTGATACTTGTGGTTATCTTAACTACAAAGGGAATAACAAAGACGTGCGGATTGAAAATATACCTATCTTACCTTTAGGAGTAGTATTAGCTTTGTTATTATAATGTCAACAGAGGCATTTGTGGATTGAATGTATACAGGTTATTGTGTAGTTGAAACTTGGAATCAAGCGTATGTATAATGAATTCTTGTAATTTGTTTATCCATATGATGTAAGAGTTTTGTCTCTAAAATTGACAAAGGGGGAGATTGTAAGAGCATTGCTCGGTTGAACCCACCAAGCGTTGGTATGTCAAATTTGGTTGTCATATTTTAGTGAACCAAAACTCATTTAAAGAGTCGCTTGATTATTTACTAGAGTCAACTTCGTATAGGTTAGCTAGAAAGTTATTAGGATATGAGACATACAAGTATTGCTCGAAGACTTGAACAATGTGAAGAAGTAAAGAGCTACAATGACGACATCATCCTTCCTTTTTAGGTTAGTAATATTTTGACTTGAACTATTTCGTTCCTAACGTATCTTTCAAGTCGTGCAATATTAAAAACATAACTACGAAGCTGTGAATGATTATACTGTAGTTAGACGTAGTATTAAGGAATTATAATACGAAGTATAACGCTTATCTTTTGAACTTAGTATATAAGACATCGACATAATTGTATGAATGCTATTGTGATTATGTATGGGTATGGGTGAAGATTTCGTCCTACGAAACAATGTTTTACATTCGTTTAAAGGAAGTACAATTCACAAACTTGTTTTGTGAATCGAAAGGGAAATCGCTAGGCTTATTGGTATTGTTATTCATTGCAAAATTTTGGATTACCAATATGTGTGTTTAGTGTAACCGCTCATTACTATTTTATGTATCTTGGTAAAAATATTCACAATGCCTGACTTATGTATCGGTATGACTTTTATTAGTGAAACCAATCTTTAGTAATCACCTGAGATGGTATGATCGATATTTGTAATTGGTGTGACCATTCCTAGTCATTGGGTAACCGATCCTAGAACTTGGTGGGACTAATCAGAAAATGTTTAATCGATCCTTGTAGTAGGTTAACAAGTTTTAGTAATTGGTGCAACTGATCCTATAACTTGTGCAACCGATCCTGGTACTTAGTTAGCCATTTTATGCAAACTAGTGTGACCGATCCTAGTAGCCACTTGGAGGTAGAACCGAACTTTTTGTTTGGTAGAACCATTAAACCCATGAATAGTGATTGAATGTTTTTGATCAATCACATAGTTCTTTGAAATCAGATGGACAATTCTAAACTCGTTTGGAAGTGTGGAAAATCGGTTCCAAATTATAAATATGAAAAAGGATTTACAAAGTAAAGATGTCGACATACTTTTAACATGTACAGTAATTTTTATATATTATTGGTCAAAGATATTCCTTAATAACTAAAGGAGAATCCCGGATCGAAATAAATTGAGAATCTTTTAATTAAGGTTTTTAATTCTATATGCTTTTCATTTCCAGCAATTAAATGCATATTTTTAGAAAATAAAAATTGGTAATGTGCATTTATTAATTGGAGATTTTCTACTGAGATTTCGGTCAATATTTGGACAGAGCATTTCCAGGAATTATGAAAACCGATTTTGGATTTATTGCATATCTTTGAGAATATTCGGTTTTTGAAATTCCTTGGTGTCCAAACTTCCTTGGTCTATAAATATTGAAGTTTGCATTTCGAGCAAACTAATCCTCAGAGCCAGCTAAACTACCTAGTTGTGTTGTTACTGGTAGAGCCGTCTATTCGAAGAGGAAAGTACCCTAATTAGGCGCAATCTCTTATGACCGCTCATTTTAAAGACTTCTTTGGGATTGAGAAGCTCTACGAGTACCGTTGGTGGTAAACTAGATAATTACAGTTTATTATTAGTTTCTGATTGATTTGATTGACTAACGGTTGTTGGAATTTGATTTCACCTAGTTTGTTTATGCTTGAGAATCTTCTCTCTTGATATAAGTTTCACTAAAACTAGATCGAAGTATTGACGAGGTTCTTTATTACTGTTTGTAGATCTAAAGATTTGCTTTGATGATCCATCGTTAACAGACTTCGTTCTGTGTGTGATTGATTACAAGAGATTCAAGTTATTTGTGTGCAGATGTTTATTGAAGGTGTAAGAAGATTTGAAGACAAAGAAGATCTCTTTTGAGTACATAATCTTTAGTGTGCACAAAAATTGATCGGCCGGGGATGCAACTATAATCAGTTTATATTTTGATAGATTGGATTGATTAGTTGAGTAGATTGGCATCAGTATTTAGTATCTTGATCAGATCCTATTATTGATTGCATAGTCTAAAAAATTACTTTGGTAGTTGTTAAATAGATTGATCTAAGAACCCGACAAAGGAGTTTATTGGGATAAACGGAAGATCCTTTTGTCAAACTCATATCACGTTGATTGAACAGAGTTGTTACCGAACAGATTTGTTGTTCCTTTACTGTTTGGAATACGAACCAAAGGAATTTTTCCAAGTGCGTGACTTATTGCAATTTGGATGCGCAGGGATACCGAGGGAACTAGGAGAACTATAGGTTTAGTTGCTTGGTGTCAACTATACGAAGTTGGTTTAGATTTTGTATAGCGGCTTAATTCCGGGAGTATTCAATTCTGGACAAGGTCCCGGGGTTTTTCTGCATTTGCGGTTTCCTCGTTAACAAAATCTTGCTGTGTCTTTTACTTTTCTATTTCCGCAATTATAATTGTTTTTATTATAATTAGAAGTAAAATACACAAACATTAATTCCTTATTACTTGATAGCAATCTTATAGTTTTTGGTTAAGTCCGAACCTATTATCAAGTAATCATACTTCGTTGTTGTATTGTCTTGACCTTGTATCCATAGTCAATCACGCAAGTTATCTTGTTATCGTATTGTCTCGATCTCGTATCCGTAGATGATCACACGAAGTGTGAACCGATTTGTTGTATTGTCTCGGCTCAGTCCATAGACAATCACTTTCGGAGAAAGGACTTATAGGTGGAAAAGTTTTAGATTGAGGTATATTTGTGTACCCTCATCTTTTCAATTGGTATCAGAGAAGGCAAACATGAAAGGATCTTACAATCTACGTATGGTGCGATCCAACCTATAAGAATTGAATCTATGTCTGATTCAGTTAACGTTATGCAAGAGTATGAATACTCAAATGCTGAAGATGTTACTACTTCGTTGACTCATGATCCTGGAGTTGTGAAAACATCTGTGTCTATCTTTGATGGAAAAGAAGATACTGATAAAGAGTTGGTAAAACTCCTAAAGACTATAAAATTTCTGTCTACAAATATGTTGATATTGAATACAAAATCTAATCTTCTTAAGAATGAGATCAGAGAAAAAGACTTTTAACTAAATGCTCTAACCAAAGAGAATATGGATCTCGTTGTCAAACTAGAAGCCATTGGTAAATCTCTTACACTTGATCAAGAGACCCATCCTATGACTCTGACTAATGATGCTATTGTAATTTATTCTAATAATGAGGAAACTAAAAGTCCTTGCTCGACTCTTACAGACTGTGATAAAACTGGTTTAATCACATCTGAAGCAGATCAAGATGATGGTAGTTTGCCTAACTATATCAAGTCAGAAGAGGATGAGAAACCATCTTTTACATCTACTGATGATCAAACGAAATCCTATCCAAAGGAAACTTTGAATCGATTCCGTGAACGTGATCTTAAGGAATACAACTTTCAGCCACTTGACAGGAAACTTATACTTCTTCAAAATACGGTGGTAAAAGTATGTAAGGAAGTTTCTTGTCTTAAAAAACTGGAAGATCATTCCTCAGTAGAAAGACAGAATGTACCACAACCCGACAAGGTCAATTCAAAATAATCAGGAGTATGAGTTGATAATCGCTTCTGGAAAAAGGTTCAACCTCACCTATATCGAAACAATTCTCATTTTGATGAAGAACGATTCCACAAGAAAGGGAAAGAGAGAATCTCTGTCAAAGGAAATAATCAGGAATTTCCGATAATTGTTTCAGATAATCATGTAGATGTGCATCATAAGTAAATCCTTATAATGAGAAAATCATATGAAAATATCATTAATAGAATGAAGAGAGGTTTATCCATCTCTGAAAATTCTCACGTCAGTACAGTGTCTCCTAATGATCATGTTTTTAGATCAAGGAAGGATCATCTTCTTGGGAGAAAATATTTCATGTAAAAATTCCCAAAGAGAAACATGAACTATGTTTGTGATACTCGATGTAAGCTAGAAAAAGCTTACTCCGATACAACTTAGTTGTATCGAAATTGTGCACTCTCATCCTCTTTCGTACTCTTAATTATGGATGAGAAAAGCACAATAAAAAGAGAGCACATTTTTTGTTTGTGTTTGTTTATCATAAAAAAATCCGTGACAATTTATGGATGTCTAAAATTTATTCATGTTTAACATGATCTTCCAAAAATAGGTTTTATTTAGAATCTTCGAATTTTAATAAACCTTCCAGCATGAGAAGTTCGGACAAAGAAAACTAAATATATTCTTTTAATTTTTTTGGAATTTCCTAATATTTTCGGTCCAAGAGTTGTCTCTTCTCAAAGAGAAACTATCTCTTGCTTGTATTCTGAAACCCTGATCAATCCCTATTTAAATAACCGAGCATGCCTGCAATAACTCGCAGTGTCACAAAAGCTAATAAGGAGGAAGCTCAAAAGGTTAAGGATTGTCAAGGAATCAATACAGAAAGGAAGAAGAAAAACATATCAAAATTATGTCTAATTATGATTCAGATAGTTCAAATGGATCTAAAGATAAGTCATGTCTGTTGGCTTTCAACTTTCAAGATCCAACCGAAACCAAGTGGATTCGTTCTGATAGTATGATTCACTATATCCAAGGTTTTGAAAAACTGAGAACCAATCTCATAATGACAGTTCAACATCAAGATTCGCTCAAAGAAAGAATTGATCAAACAAGAAGTGCTCTTGCTGAACTCAAGGTTCTAATTAAAGAACTTGAAAAACAGGAAGTGGTTGCAGACAAGTCTCTTGAGACATGCTTCAAAAGTTTGAGTACTGATGAAATCTCAGTAAACAATAAGAGCACCACTAGAGATTAAGTCATATACTGCAAGACTTAATCCAGGAAAATAGACGTCAGTTTTTTATTTATTTCATTAATTGTATAAGGTTTATTTTGAATAAAACTATCTATTATTTATGAATAAAAATATTATTTTATAATTTTTCTTGTGATAGTTTTTCTATTACATAGCCTGTGCTTGAATGCTATATTTTATTGCTATGTGTTTATGGGATGTTTGATTTCGGTTTTCAAAACCTTAATATTCGATCTCATATTGTGTGAACCCTTATGGTTTGGGTGACTTTTTGATTTAGCGGGATTGAGTTCTAGCCCATGACGGTAGGCTTTATCAAAGGATCATAAGGGGTTCCGATTGAAACTCATGTGTGAAAAAGTCACAATATGTTGAATCGTTTGGTTTAGCATAAAAGCATATGTGTTTAGGGTTTTCAACTTTTGCATCGCATTACTTTAAAATCGATTTTCAAACTTTCTCTGGTAAAGGTTGGTTTTTGTTATTGTTCTTTTGTCTTGCAAGAGGATGATAACACAGTGATATTCCTCCCCGGAAAGATGCAAAGAAAAGGAGAAGAGGATGCGGAACTTGAGGTAACGAATTTGTTTGTTAATCGTTTTCCTGTTTAAGAAAAGCCTGATTTTATTGCATATATTTTTCTTTTTCTTAACAAAATTTCGGTACAATTGATGTTTATTCCATTATTTTTGTATGGATGTGTGTGTGATTCAATTGTTTCCGGTAGAGAAAAACTATTGTTATCTTGCTTTATTGTTTGGTATCATTTGTTTAAGCTTAACGAAATTTCGGTGCAATTGTGGTGCTTTAATGTCTATGTTTGTTTCAGTTGCTTCTGGTTGAGATAAATAATTATGCAAGTTGATTTATTTAGTTTGTATGAATTGTTTATGGCTTAACAAAAAGGTTTCAGGATCAATTGTTTAGTCCAATTCGATTCCGAATAAGAGAAACTAAGTTAATTCTGATCTTAGTTAGACTTATCAAAGTGGAGAATTCGATTATTCAAGTCTAATCGAATGCCTTAACAAGAAATACTAGTTAACTAACCTAGTACTTGTCTTGTTTAAAGTGAAAGGTCTAAGTTATTGTTAGAATAATTAGAACCTGATGAGAAAAATAGAGTTAATTCTAATCTTTATTTTGGTCTTATCAAACAAGTGATTGTATTTGCACTACAAAAAAACTTACCAAAGGCTACTAAAACTTTTCAACAACATTTTTTTTTTAGTTGCTTAACAGTTGAAGACACTAGGAAATGCAACTGGGGGTGTGCATTGATTTAAGTCACTAAACGGTAAGCAACTACAGTTTCTAAAACCCATTAGAAATAAGTATGTACCAACTAAACAAATGCACTAGTAGCTTGAGACATTAAACTGCTTGGAAAAAAACGACGACGGGATATTAGTTGCCTAACCATCTATTTAGCCACTAAAGTAACACACTACCAGAAAGCTTAGTTGATTAGATCTTTGGGAACTAACCATGCAAACTACAGTAGGCATATTCATTGAGCTACTTTTGGGAACCAATTTAAGAATCTTAGTAGCTTAACTTAAGAGGAGTTACTAATTTAATGGGGAGTGACTAATTTGTTCTATATGTGATAACAGTATAATTTTGTACACATGAAGTCACTGCAGAGTAATTTAGAAATTTAGCAAATTAAGATGTGTTAAAAAAGTGTATCGACTACATATAGAACACTCTACGTTAATGCAAAATCATTTTGTTAACAGTTACCAAGCCAATTGAAATAAAACTATGTTTGTTTTAAGAATACTGAAGGCTAAGGTCAGAACTTCCATCGCCAAAAGTTAACAAAGGCGATGCTCCTTCGTAACTATAGCTTAATAAACAAATAACGTTGTAGTTTCATACTGAAGAGGTAAAAATTTTCTTAAAATGAAAAGAAAAGTATTCATAGTTCACAGAGTATTGGCATCACTTTCAGTTTCCATAGTTCAAAAGTTCCATACAACCAAAACAAGACAGATCTATAAACAAAAATAAAAACTTGACTACTGTATACATGTGAACAATGTGCATAAACTGCACCTTCCCGAAATGCAGGCTATTAGAATCTCATATCGCCAAGTTCAAAGTCATCGTCTTCGTCAGTGGTGTAAACTGCGTCACTATCAGCTTCCTCCTCATCTTGTCTTTGGATGGCTGCTATTACTTCTTCATGGCTGATGGTTTTGGGTTGAACGTCTGTCCTACCCCAAACCAAAGTACACTGAAGGCACCAAAATAAATTATACTGCAGGCACGAGACACAATTATAGCCTTACTTTTTGGTTCCCTTCAATAGTAACAATAGACCTTTTGATCCACAAAAGAAAAATAAATGAGTCAGAAACCATTGGAATATGGATATTGTAATTAGAAAAAAAATGAAAAACAAGCATACACGATTTCAAAAAAACAAAACAAAAAAACTAGAATGTGAACAAACCTGAAGTGCAACCTGTGATACTTTCTTATTCGTTTCTAATGTCCTCTAAAAAAACCCTCTACTTCATCTTATGGCTCCAAAAAAATTGCCTGATTTTCAACATTTCCACTGTTGCACTTCCATCTCAATAACATTGAAGATAGAAACAACAATAAAGTCCCTGTCTGTTTCCTATAAAATAAGTACAACCAAGACAACAAACCGAACTTTATTGTTCACAAACCAAATTTGAACTTACAAAGAACTGTATGTAAATAGGAAGACAAATTAAGCAAACATATTTGTTGTATGCAGATTAGAACGAGTAGCACTAGCTAGATAGGTAGTCAACTCCTCGTTTAAATGTGACCCATCCTAATTAAATGCCTGTAAAAATACCATATATAAGCATATATATGTCACTCCCCATTCTAGAAGGAGAAAGTTAATCTAATATACGTCATAGGTCTGTTTAAGTTTAAATTCTATAATGCATTTCCAGTTCTTGTCTCGTCGTCATCAGTACCTCACAAACATGATTTAAACAATGGCCACTATGTATCAGTCTCCAAGGAATACTAGAATAAGCAAAATTTGATTTTTATATAACAGCATTGCTTAAATCCATATTACAAGTACTACTGTTTTTATTACAAGACCCATTATCTATAAGTTAGTTTGTAAAGTGTATCACCTCAAAGAAAGATGTACATAAGAAACACACATAAGACCACTGCTTCCATACTCCAACTCAACTTAAAATTACTCACTGGAGCCAGACGTAGTGCTCACCTTCCCTTGTTACGTTCTCAACTGTAGCAGACTAGTAAACCAGATTAATGGCTACAAGAAAAGTTGCCTAAATTCCCACCTCTTTGCCGTAGTGCACTCTTACGCCCTTTATTCCTCTTCTTGAATCCCCAGACCCC
This sequence comes from Papaver atlanticum, assembly GCA_023531105.1. Classification (NCBI taxonomy): domain Eukaryota; kingdom Viridiplantae; phylum Streptophyta; class Magnoliopsida; order Ranunculales; family Papaveraceae; genus Papaver; species Papaver atlanticum. The sequence goes on along the minus strand of JAJJMB010018002.1, from coordinate 7,864 downwards.
TTAATTCCATACGGAAGATATAATAATGGGACTATAAGTTATCAAAATTGATCGACTCAATACAAACATTTATGTTCAACATCCTCATTTTTTACATCTTTTCTCATTCAATCCAAAACTAATGCATAGCTAAATATATTTTTCTTTACAACAAAAAGTGACCAGTACGTACCACTCTTCTTCTCTACTACCACTGATTTAATCTAATCAATTCCTAGGCATAACTATAAACTTATAAATCTCTAGTACTTTGAATTCAGAGTTAGATATGCTAAAAGATTCAACATTTTTAAGACTCACCTTAGATAAATTGAATTTTCACCTCCCCCTTTATCTTCCTTTCAATTTTATCAATTAAGTTCAGCAATAAATTCCTTACTTCTAAGCTCACGGTTCACCTCAAGGAAGCAGATGTAATTTCTAATTTCAGAGTTATTTTATCTGGTTTATGGAACCAAAATTATAATCCCCTTCTTATCTCTATGTTTTCCCCCTCTCTTTTTTTAACCCCTAGTGTTTCTACAAAAATTCAAGAGTAAGTCATACCCTCTCTCACATCACTAAACAGATTTAGATTAATCAAAATAAGGCTCAACCAAGCACCTCGAATATGGATCTTTACACTAGCAGTTTTGAGAACTTTATCATTTATCAATTACCAGTATGCACTTCACAAAAGATTTCATTAATCTCACATACACGGTACAAAGGAAAGTATTGTAAACTCCATCAATTAGCTACAAACTGAAAGTCAGGTTAAAATTATGAACCAAACTGGCAACCCCACATTGATTAATTAACTCATGACTTAAGAAAACGATTATTACCTCACAATATTCTCCAGTTCATTATCATACCCTCTTTCAAACAAACTCATTAAGAATCCAAACTCCATCTGAAACATAAACATAAATCGAGTTCATCAATATCGAATTAACCAAATCTGAGAGAAAACACTCAGAGTAGTTTTATCAAACAGGTTAAGCGTTTGTAAATAGAGATATAGAACATCACAAACCTAACTTAAAGTGGAACCCAATTGTAAGTAGAGAAAAGCATATGCAGTCAAACCCCTAATTTCCGATATACGGTATCAATTAACAATCTCTCTAAGACTACGAAGTCCAGCATCATAACCTGGATTTCAGAGATTTTAGTGGTATTGATCAAATCGATCGGAGATAGCGATAGGACAAAGATTGGTGGAAATTAATTATTCGGCAGTCCAGGAGAAAGAAAGTAAAGGTCGGAGAACTGGAAAAGGAGAAGCATGGCGGTGAGAGATCTGGTTTTGTGCAAGAAAACATAGAGAATAACTGTAGTGTTACGCGTTTTGATAACTAAAGCAATTGAGAAATAGGATTTCCAAATATTTTGCGCGGGATAAAAGAACTTAGACGCCAAAAAATCCCGCCAATTTTTTTAACCCAGAATATTATGCGTGGCAATTTTACCTCCATTGGACAAGATGGCAATCCGGGTGATTAGAGTCTTTGGTTTTCCATTGGCTAGATTAAATTCATACGGATTGATCATTACAAATTCTAATCGTGTGGATAAATACTAGACTCAAGTTAAATTTGGAGGTATTTATACTAGAATTGACATTATCGGTACATGTGACCAAATATGTTTCCAATAGGATGAATTCATCTCATTCATTTCTTTAAGTTGATGGAATTCAGGAAAAATTAAGCAAAGTCGAGTGGTATCGGTTAAAATTGATAGATAACGGATGAAATTGATTAATGTCAATGGAAATTTGGTTAAATTGATAATAATTTGGTGAAACCGATGGAATCTGGAAAAATTGAGTAAGGTCGATCAATATCGGGTAAGATGGCGGATAACAAGTGAAATTGAGTAAAGTTGATGAAAGCTTGGTTCGAAATTGATAGATAACCACATAGACCCTTGGAATCCAAGAGAAATTGAGTGAGGTCAAGCGATATCAGACAAGATTAATAAATAACTGGTGAATCTGTGAAATCAACCAATGTCGATGGACATTCGGTTGAAAGGATAGATAACTTGAGAAATCGATGGAATCCGGATACATTGAGTAAGGCCGATAAATATTTGGTAAGATGGCATAAAAAAAGTAAAATTAAGTAAGTTCGATAGAAATCCAATTTAAATTGAAAGACATAAACATATGGAATCCAAAAATAAATGAGGGAGGTACATCAATATTAGACAAGATTGATAGATAAAGGGCGAAATCGACTAAGGTCAATGGATATTCAGTTAAAATAATGGATGGCTTGAGAAACCGATTGAGTGAGGTCGACCAACGTTGGGTTAGATTAATTGAAGGATAACAAGTGAAATTAAGTAAAGGCGATGGTAATTCAGTTTAAATTATTAGATAACTGTATAAACCTATAAAATCAAGGAGAAATTGAGTCCAATCGAGATAACTGTAAAAACCTATAGAATCAAGGAGAAAATGAGTCCAATCGAGCGATGTTAGATATAATTAATGAATACAGAGAAATTTTTGGTGAGGTGGATGGGCATTCTGCAAAATTGATTGCGAAAAAATCATAGAAATTCATGGATTATACTAGATATCACTAGATTTATGTATGATTATCCACTAGTTCAATTAGGTTGTACTAGATCTTCACCCAATATCACTGGATCACACTTATTTTGTCTAGTTTTCCACAAACCGAATCCAATTTCACTCCAATCCATCAAAAATCACTAGATCATACTTGATATCACTTGACTAATTGTCCACCTAATTCCATATAATTCAGTCCAGTTATACTAAATTCTTACGCCAGATCACTAAAAAATACTCGCACTCACCAATTATCCACAAATTAGATCCAAGTTTCATCAATTTAACTCCATTCAATCAGAATTACTAAAATCCATCCGATGTCAATAAATATGCATTGAAAATGTATATATAGTCGATTTCAAGAAAGATTCATAGGACTTTAGGTACCCTACGCTTATGTTGGGCACGCTGAAAAATTTACCAAACCAATTTCACTATATCTTTATCTGTCTTTAGAATTCGTTTTTCCCAATTAGATATACTTATAAATTTATAAATAGGTAATTTTGAGAAAAATACATCCGATGAATAAAGTCGATTGATAAATGGTAAAAACCAATTAAGTGAGATTGAGGGATATTTGAAAATATTAATAGATAATGGGTGAAACTGACTGGCATCGATGGATATTCAACAAAATTAATGGATAACGTGTGAAGTTTGATAAAGTCGATTCTTTGAGATAGATCCCAATAATTTTCAAAATTTAGAATAATTATCTTTCCTCGGGAACTTGTCAGATAAGGCTTTCGATATCAAACCATTATTCAAAGAGGATTCTGATGTTTCCACCAAACTAAGATTTATCATGGAATCTGTGTATAATCATCATCATTGTATAATATCACTACTAAAAATTGAATCAAAGTTAGTACAAACTAAAATTACCATGGGCACAATGATATCAAGATTAACAAAATTTAGTTGTGGGCTGATAAAATAATTGTAGTCACATGCTTCAATTTTTTTTTTTTAATAATAATACAATTTGAGGTTATATACACGCGTGAATAAAATGTCAAATCCATCCAAATTTTGGACCCCTACAAACAAGGTCGCATGTTAAATCAAGTTGGTAGAAGTGCAAAAGTTATCTGCAGTTAGAGAGTAGCTAATGTATTTCGCGAATGCTTGGACATTGGGATGGCCTTGAGATGGACGGCCCGGATTAGGGATAAGAAAGTCGTCATTCTAACGTCACAGAGTTTTATTTGCTGATCATCGAAATTATTGATGCACTACGTTGTATTAAACCTCAGAACTTGAAAAGAGAGGAAAAGAAAACCTATTTTCACTTTTCTCTCTATCCGCCTCAACTTCGCTTCTTCCCTAGATCTGCCTCCGCCTCTATTGTGAAGATCGAAGATGCAGAGCTTTACGAAAACCCTAACAAGAAAACCGTATCATTCCCCCCCCCCTTCGTTGAGATCAAATCCAAGAATTCCCACCTTTTTCCACCGCGAAAATCAAAACCATAGAAACTCAAATCAATCACAAACAAATCCTAATGTGAAGTAACGAAAAGGATAAATTGAGTATGCAATATTCAACATATTGTCGTTGAAGCTTGATTTTTTTGATGTACTATGTGACCTTTGAGAGATTTTTTGTTTTATTTTTTAATATAAGTCCGTATTGTACAGGTGAACCAGAAGCACAACATTCTCAATGTTTCCACTTAACTGGGAAGGGATGAATATGTTCTCCGTATACCAATTTTTTTGAACTTAACGAGATAGCAATATCCTTTTTAATATTTACGGAGATAGCAATGCCCTGGTTTTTTTTGTTTTTTCAATTATTTTATCTATTTAACAAGGAATTTTGGTAAGTGCCATAGATTGGATCTTATGCATTCCACCATGAGCAATGTGGCTAATTTCTCATTTTGGTTGCATATTGTTACGATTAATATACATAGGGATATTTGATTGGCATAAAGTATATTTCTTGTGATCACACATCTGGATTTCAAGTTAAATACGACTAATTGTTTTGATTTCTAGTTCTTTTGCAGGCAAGGGAGTGTTGTCCGATACTTGGTTTGGAAACAGCTCAAAGACCGTATAGGTAGCTGAAACTTAACCAAAGGCCATAAACCTTGTTCCAAAATGTAAGGTAACAGTTCGTCCCTTGTTTCTTCATAAGTCCAATACTGCCTTTATCTGCTCACAAGTTAAGCGTGTATGTTGGTTTCTTAGAGTCCTATAAGAACCTCAGGCTAACTAGATACTGGAAATCAGATTACATTTTTCAATTAGACCTGTCATGGTTTTATGTTTTATTGTGTTTATTTTCCACCTAGTTTCTAGGTATGTGATGGCTAGTGCTCGCACTGATGGCATTTGCTTTGTGTGGGAAGAGACACAACGGCCACTGTATGATCTATTGAGATCTGTTCTCCCTGAACTAGATATAGTCAATTCATACCATTTTACATTATGTGTTCCCAATGGTTCACAACTACTTGTGTCATGTTTCCCATTTTAGCCTTTCTGTTTTTGCGAGTGGGAGTTATTTGATAGAGAGCCATAGATACACCTCACTGCATATACCTTTTTTATATATATATCTTATGCATAATCGTATACAATGACCAGTAGTTCTGCTTGAGTCTGAGAGGAATCTCAACCATAACATAATTTTCTTTTCATTTTGTAGGATGCCTATAGGCTTCAGCACAAGGATGATGTGAACTTAAACAATTTTATCAGGAGTTCGAAGTTACCTGAAGGTTATACTCTACCATTTCAATTGGGAAACTTGCAAGTTATATGGAATTAGATGAACCTACTTTGAGATTGGTGGTCACCGCTTGCGCCACTAAATCTGTTTCCCTTTTTCCATGTCTTGATTATCTGCGCTGTTTGATGGTTTGCATGTCGACTGGCTAGATGACTTACTAGCACAATATTCATGTTATACGTTGTTAACAAAGAGATCACAAAGTGATTATCTCCAATGCAGATGTGGGTTTCCACATTGAAGATGTGGCAAATGAATCGTACATGATAAGGAGTTGAATGTATTTTTCATAATTTGCTTTGTGGAGAGCTAATATAAGTATAATACACTATGTCGGAACCAAATCTGTTAAGTGGTATGGTGACTATTTTCTGCATCAAATCTTTAAGGTACCATAGTCTTAGTTATTAAAGTTATGATTCATCCCTCATTCATTTTATCTGTTAACGAGACAATGTTGTTCATGACACAGTTACTAGAATGGGCCATCGCATCTTTGGAATTTGGATAGTCATTCCTCCTGCTTCTTAAAGAGCCACCTACGACTGAAGAAGGTTTTTGTCACGTGTTTGTCATACTGTCACTTGATGTCTTTTTTTTTTATGTAATCATTGTAGTATATTACAGATTTATAAAGATTTCTTTTTTCTTTTTTTTTGTAATCGTTTCGATGGCTCAATATAATGAATGTTTATTCTTTTGTATTTTGGATGTATCAAAGATCTAGTATTTGACTAAAATCCTAATTAAGAAACTTCCTTATTTCATGGATGTTAATTGATAAAATTCCCTTTTAATTAAAATTTCATTTATTAGGATCTAATAAATCGGAAACAAAATATTATTCACCACAAAAATTACTGCCAAGAATAAGGAAATTAGCTAAGATATTAACGGCAGAATCTATCAAAGTGGAAACAAAATATTCTTAATTATCTAAGATAATAACGGCGGAGATCTATCAAACTCGAAACAAAATTTTCTTAATTGCAAAAATTACGGCAAGAAATATGGCAATTAACTAAATGATGTTATTAGCTTTAATATTTAGCTACTAGACTACTAGTTGCTCTAAAAGTTAAGCCACTTAAACAATAGTTGTATATGTTTTGGTCCTATGTCCGTAAACTATTGAAAAACTAGACAAAAAAAAATGGCGGCTTAAACGATTAGGCATGTAAAACAACAACTACAAAAGCCAGTGGTTTTATGTTGTTGGCACTGGACAAATTTCTAAATGAAAAATCTATTAAACAATTAAAAGATTATTGTTTCTTTAATGTTTTCGCTAATAACCTGACGACTACACAAATTAGTGGCTTTACCTGTTAGGTGACAACTGTTGGTCAACTAAACAAACTAGTAGCTTTAGACATGGCGACCAACTAACCATTGCACACTTGTTGCCTTAAACATAAAAAAACAACCCCTTATGCCACTAAGGATGGGAAACTAACACTAATTGCATAAAGTTATTGGCAAGTAAAGATTAGAATAGGCCACTACCAATGGTCAAGTAGCCTTTGGTCGGTTTTTTTGTAGTGTTGATTTGCTGAACTATGAGGGAAAATTGCTTCGGGCAATTGTTTCCTTGAAAACATATCAGAACAAACTTACTTTGTAGTTTCGGTTTTGATATTGGTTATCTAAAATGGTGTGTGGAACCCTCGTGCTTAACTCTTATAGGTTACAAGTCTTTTAAGATTTCTAAGATCCTTTTGATTTTTCCTTTATTTGCTCGTACCTTTGTAATTTTGAGACAAAAAGGGGGAGAAGTATATGGACTAAACAAGTGATTTGGTATCACTAAGGAAAGGACAATGGTGCTTAAACGTTATATCTAACGAAAGAGTAAAGCATAGACTAAGGGGGAGTAACATATCATATTGATACTTGTGGTTATCTTAACTACAAAGGGAATAACAAAGACGTGCGGATTGAAAATATACCTATCTTACCTTTAGGAGTAGTATTAGCTTTGTTATTATAATGTCAACAGAGGCATTTGTGGATTGAATGTATACAGGTTATTGTGTAGTTGAAACTTGGAATCAAGCGTATGTATAATGAATTCTTGTAATTTGTTTATCCATATGATGTAAGAGTTTTGTCTCTAAAATTGACAAAGGGGGAGATTGTAAGAGCATTGCTCGGTTGAACCCACCAAGCGTTGGTATGTCAAATTTGGTTGTCATATTTTAGTGAACCAAAACTCATTTAAAGAGTCGCTTGATTATTTACTAGAGTCAACTTCGTATAGGTTAGCTAGAAAGTTATTAGGATATGAGACATACAAGTATTGCTCGAAGACTTGAACAATGTGAAGAAGTAAAGAGCTACAATGACGACATCATCCTTCCTTTTTAGGTTAGTAATATTTTGACTTGAACTATTTCGTTCCTAACGTATCTTTCAAGTCGTGCAATATTAAAAACATAACTACGAAGCTGTGAATGATTATACTGTAGTTAGACGTAGTATTAAGGAATTATAATACGAAGTATAACGCTTATCTTTTGAACTTAGTATATAAGACATCGACATAAT
>JAJJMB010017986.1:8886005-8918666 GCA_023531105.1 Papaver atlanticum | reverse complement strand
TTTTTTTTTTATATTGATTTTGTCTATGCGCAATTCTTAATCAGGTATATATGATGAGGAAGATAAAACAACTAAGGCTTATAATTCACATGCTTTGAAGTATTAGGATCTTACTGCTAGGTATGTAAGTATGTCGCATTTTCAAAAGAAGATTGCAACGAAAAACGAAAACTTTGGCCAACATCTTATCATCCACCAACCTAATAAGTTAAACTGAAAACGCTGGGGTATAACAACCACACCTAACTATTTCGTTCGGCAATCTGTATGGACTAAACTCCAACATAAATCTGAGAGCACCAAGTTACTAAGTCTCAATCAGAATAAATATTAAAGATCTTTATCTCTTTCTCAATATAATCTGTAAATCAAACAGATATAAATCCGTGAACCTGATGGTTATGAGAATAACTCAGATGGTACCAAAGACCAATGTACGAATGTCAATCAAGTCATATCCAACAAACAAGGTCGTATTTATCAACTATTATTGAACTACGCACAACCTGTGATATTTCAATTATATAAACAAAATATAATGCGGAAAATAATTAACACGGACACCAGAAATTTTGTTAACGAGGAAACCGCAAATGCAGAAAAATCCCGGGACCTAGTCCTGACTTGAACACCACACTGTATTAAGCCGCTACAGACTCTAGCCTACTACAAGTTAACTTCGGACTGGAATGTAGTTTAGCCCTAACCAAGTCTCACACCGATTAAGGTACAGTCGCGTTCCTTACGCCTCTTGAATCCTAGCAGGACTCTGCGCACTTGATTCCCTTAGCTGATCTCACCCAAAACTAAGAGTTGCTACGACACAAAGTCGAAGACTTATAAACAAATCTGTCTTCCACAGATAAGTCTATTTTAGTTGTTGTTTCCGTCTTAAGAGAAAGATCAAGGTGTACATGAAACTCAACTAATAATCCGGTCTTATATTCCCGAATAGCAGCATATAAATATTAGTCATCTCACAATAACCTAATTGATTAACAGAAGAAGTTATTGCGGAATCACAAGAGTCTGAGACGAAGAACTGTTGTGATTACTATTTATATCTTACCTATCGGAGATAAATCTCGAGAAAACTTTAGAGAATATTAAACTCAATACGATAGAAAAAGTAAGATAAGAATACGCAACTACAGAGAAAATAGTTGGATCTGGCTTCACGAATCCCAAATGAAGTCTTTAAGTCGTTAACCTAATAATGGTTTTGGAAAACCTAGGTTAATGGAGAAGCGACTCTAGTTTGCAACTAGGAAACACGAGAGTCGAGATTAGGTTTCCTAGATGCTAGAGTTCTCCCTTATATAGTCTTTCAAATCAGGGTTGCTTACAATCAAAGCTAAGATAGCTTAGTAACAAAGCAATTGACATTTACCGTTAGATGAACTCCTGATTTAAGATTCAAGCAAAGTCTGCTTAGAAAATAAGAAATCAATCTCCACTGTTAGATGGTATTAGCCTGATACACACAAATGAAATATATTTATATTTAGATATGAATGCACCGTACCTAAACGTGTGTAACCAGCTGGCTCAATAACAGTTAACCGAAGTTATCCATATGAACACTTTTAGTTTAACCATATTCATCTAACACTTCTAGATCAAATATAATGATCAATCAATCATGATAGATAATCAAATGAATCTAAATGTGCTTTAAGAGAGTTGTTCAAATGTTTACTATCTCATAGAAATATCCATGAATAGTTTGAAACATATTTGGTTTTGTTTGTAGTTGTACAAAGTACTTATACAAGAACCAATTCATGAACATAATGCCATGGTTTGCAAAACAAGTTCCCATACCTTATTTCATTAAAGTTCCAGGGACTTTAGTTCGCAAACGAACCTGAGCTCATGAGTATGAATTGTCATACTTACCGATTTTAGAACCTAACCATTGTGTTCGCAAACTGAGTACGCGAATCACAGTTCCGGACCTAGCCTAGTCTTGCCGTTCGCAAATAATGTTCGCAAACTACAGTTCCGGACCTTTCACAGGTAAACCCGTTCGCAAACACATTTTGCAAACAAGAGTTCCGAACCTGATCTAGAACTTCACAGTTCACATACTAGGCACGCATACTGTGCTATATCCAGATATTGGTAGTAGTTTTAAAACTCTCATTTAATCATTGAAACATCCTTAGAACACAGCAATGGTAATCTTACACATACCACTAGCTTCAAGTAATTTTCAAGTGATTAATTAATCAATATGAAACTTCACAAGTTAACATCAAATTATTGTCTCCACAAATCATGTAAGATGTTCAAGGTAATTTTCACTTGATCATCTTGACTTAATATTTAGTTTCCAACAAATAAATTGTCTACAACTAAACTCGTCAAGTAGATGATGAAGTTTAGCTAAAGATAAAAAGCTTACAACACGTATTTCGAGAAATATATAGATGATATAAACTCGGCTCGAAATTTCAAATATGTATAATGCAAAGTATATATAGCTATACGACTTAGTCTTATTAGAAGATAAAGTAGAATAAACTTCTAAGTGATAGATAAGTTTTAGTCTCCACATACCTTATGTTGATGAAGTTCCTCCAAGCTCTTCAGTAGATCTTCTTCTTCAATTGGTGAACGCCGTGAAGTCTAATACTCAACTATACACTTTTATCTTAAACCGAGACATAGCTATAAGTAGACTAGAAATCAAGTATATAGTTTTGATCAACTAAACCTTACAAACAAGCTTGAGATAGCAACGCTGGCGAGTTCGACCGAGCAGTGCTCTAATAATCTCCCTCTTTGTCAATTTTAGTGACAAAACTATCAATACATATGGATTACAAAATAAATAAACTTTATAGCTTCTGATCTATCATGCTTGATTTCCTTGGTTATTCAACTTCCTTGAATTCTTCGTTACTTCAAGTACTCCATCGATTCTGAATGTGTTCAACTCAGTTGTTGAAGATCCGTAGCAATAACAATATGAAAACGAAAGTTCTTAATCATTGTTATTCAGTGTTATAGTATTATTATATAGAATCAAAGTCCAATTGCATCACAACTTTGAAATAATACTACGGTGATATGTATCACTCCCCCTTAGTCAATACTCCCATCTTAGATTGAAATCCACTCCCCCTTACATAATGATCCGTAAACCATATATATGTAGTGTGAACTACTAAATAATTCTCCCCCTTTTTGTCAATATAAATTGGCAAAGGTCCGAAAACTATGGGATCATAATGAATTCTCAAAAGATAATTCATGACTAAAAAGAAACATATCAACTTTCTTTCGGTCGAAACTTAGTGTATTCATCAAGGAGTTTATTAAGATACAAGTTAACCCCTTAAAATTCCACAATTGCTCTCCCCACAAAGATATGGCAATTCATTTAAGAACTCTCACCCATTTGATGTCATTACCAAGAGAACAACATGAGTGACCTTACTTTTACTAGAAAATAAGGATTTCTTTGGACATTAACAAATCACATGGATTTGTATCTAGTAAACCTCGAGTTAATTAACCACAAGAAGATCTTATTGATTAATTTAGTCGAAAATCACTCAACATAAGAAAACTTACGGAGTAAATACAGTACTTTCACATAATAGTAGATCATGGAAAGATCAATGTTGCGGAATTTTCTCAAAAAGCTCATTCTATCTTTTATCAATATATGCATAAAGACATAATAGACTTAACTTTTGAGCATATATGAGATAAGAGCCCAGTTCACGAACGTAAATACATATATATCTCGTAAGACATTTGCAATATATAAAACCAATAAGATTAAATACTGCAAGTTCATCTTCAAATAACTTCGAATTTAAATAAATAAATCTAAAAACATTGTAAAATGAAAAACGTTGGAAATAGCTATGTGTAATCACCATATTTGCTATACCAAACCCTAGTTATCCTTTTTAAACATAAGAATAAATTCTCAAAAAGAAGTTTCATAGACATTATTCAAACAAAAACCTAAGAAAAGACTCAAAAAACACTTTCAGAATCTTCACGGGTTTTAAGACCTTTGAGCTTGTGATCGATAACATATACTGCTTCTTTGGAGAAGATATCCTCATTGAGAAGATATTTAACATGGGTTTTCATGAGAACAAGGTCAGAAGTAACCTTTTTCAACTCAGTTCGTAACACATCGAGACCCTTCATAGTATCAACGAGTTACAGTTTTGCTTCCTCAAAGTATTTAAGAAAATCATGAACAACTTCAGCAAAAACCATCTCATCATGCTCTACATATTGATGAGTATATGCATGATATCATGAAACATTAGGATAGTCTTCAGAGTTTTGAGATTTGACAAAGTCATCTTCTACTAGTGTTCTTTTCATCTTCCTCTTGGATCCGTAACCGTTACCCTTTTCAAGAAATCCTTTCATAAAATCGCAAGTGCGAGAAGGAGAAGACATCCTTGATGAAATAAAAATAACCTAGAGTGAGAGAACTCAACTCAATAATATAGGTATATAAACGGTTTCACAGGGAATATATTTTTTAGGGTTTTAGAGTTGGTTCGTGACATGTAACAAACGGATACCCGTACGAACATCAAACTTAACCCACTAGATTTTAAATGGTTATAGATGACTTTAGAGAGCACAAAATAGATACTATAATGACCAATTTTCATGGCATAGTAGATACACAAGAAAATTTGTGAAGTGAAACAATTGTCACACATCTTAGCTCAATAAATCTATATTCTCCGGAGACAAATGCAAAATTTATAGCACAAGAGTAACATAAAACCATTTTTTTTTGTACCAATCTAATTATGCAGAGCCTTTAACGCCTTCTCAACATTCCAAAGTTAACTGTATCAATAGTCAAACCATAAGAATTTGAAGAGTGGCAAGATTAGCTCATCTAGACAAAAACTGATTACCATCAGAAGCATACTTGATTATTGGTATATCTTACTCAACAATATTTTTATAAGTAAGATTCCAAACCTTGTGATTAATTGACACAAGTATGAGCATTATGCTCATCCAATGGATAACGCTTATGTTTAAACCATCTTTTTATCTCTTACTCTTGGAAGATTCCCTTTTTGGTGTGAAAAGTTATCATAGAACTTACTATCATCAAAGTATGAGACTAAGTTAGAACCCTTACCTGAAGAAGTTTGTCTGGTGGAATATGACAACCTGTCAATGAGATCTTTATATCCTGCAATTATTAGATTTAGATTGTCTTCCGTAGCTCCATTGTGATTATCTTCTTCTGGTATTTTTTCCACACCTTGAAAGACATCCCGAACCCCAATTTGGGAAGGATCCTTTTGAAACTTCCTTGACCGAATCGTTTTAAAGCTATTATTACAGGTTCAAACATTAGAAGAGCAAATTGAACTGATTTTCCTAGAAGGTTTCACAGGGTGAGTCCTGAAACCGATTGGTTTAGACATACGAATATCAGTTACACCTTTGAAAATCAAGTCTAAGGTGTGTTGGAGTCGACCAATATGATTATCATCCAACCTAAATTTGCACTTTCGTCGAACATGACCTTTCATGTCACAATAGAGACATACTTTCTGATCACCAAAGTGATTAGATTGAGAAGGTTTAATACAATTGTTAGAAGTTTTCTTCCTTCCGCAAGATGCAGTAATTCCTTGATTAAAGGAAGTTATAAGCACCTTTTTGGCAATAGGAAGGGTTTGCATTTTACCTTCTGAAACCAGTTTCGTTAGAGAAACATGATTACAGGTAGTCACATTTTCTAACATCTCAGTTTTATCATAGGTAATTGGTATAGTGGACTCTTCAGAACAAACCTTGCATTGAATAGAGGATTTACTCAATAGGCGTTTGATTTCTAAGTCATTCTCCTCAAGTTTAGCCTCGAGTAAAGTTCTTGATAAACTTACTTCAGATTTTTCTTCACGAAGAATATTTAATTGCGAGTCATGATCATTAACCATACCAATAAGCATATTGACTTTGTGTTTCAGCCTATTAACTTCAGCGGAATGAATTATATCTTGTCTTAGAATTATTGCGCTTTCCTTGGATGCTTCCCTTTCTACTTCAGAGTCAGACTCGTCAGTAAGATAGAAAGGGTAACACTTATCAATATTTTCCTGTTTCATGGGAACAAGGTATTCATCTATAAGAGAGACAGACGAATCTTTCTCTTTAATAGAATCCATAAGAACAACCCTTTTATTCCTGGTGATACGTTTATCAGAGATAACACTTCTGTCCATATAGTCAGATTACTACAAACACAGACTTATAAGGTCTTAGCGTGTTTGCCTGCTTTGATACCAATTGAAAACGTGGGGGTATAACAACCACACCCAACTATTTTGTTCGGAAATCTGTATGGACTAAACTCCAATATAAATATGAGAGCACCAAGTTACTGAGTCTCAATTAGAATAAATATTTAAGAGCTTTATCTCTTTCTCAATACAATCAGTAAATCAAACAGATAGAAATCCGTGAACCTGATTATTACGAGAATAACTCGGATGGTACCAAAGACCAATGTCCGAGTGTCAATCAAGTCCTAACCAACAAACAAGCTCGGATTTATCAACTATGATTGAACTACGCACAACCTATGATATTTCAATTGTATAAACAAAATATAATGGGGAAAAGAAATAACACAGACACCGTAAATTTTGTTACCAAGGAAACCGCAAATGCAGAAAACCCCCGGGACCTAGTCCATACTTGAACACCACACTGTATTAAGCCGCTACAGACTCTAGCCTATTACAAGTTAACTTCAGACTGGAATGTAGTTGATCCCTAACCAAGTCTCACACCGATTAAGGTACAGTCGTGTTCCTTACGCCTCTTGAATCCCTGCAGGACTTTGCACACTTGATTCCCTTAGCTGATCTCACCCATAACTAAGAGTTGCTACGACCCAAAGTCGAAGATTTATAAACAAATTTTTCTCCCACAGATAAGTCTATTCTGGGTGTTTTTTTTCGTCTTAAGATAAAGATCAAGGTGTACATGAAACTCAACTAATAATCCGGTCTTATACACCCGAAGAGCATCCTAGAAATATTAGTCACTTCACAACAACCTAACTGATTAACATAAGAAGTTATTGAGGAATCACAAGAGTCTGAGACGAAGAACTGTTGTGATTACTTTTTATATCTTACCTATCGGAGATAAATCTCGAGAAAATCTTAGAGAAGATTATACTCAATACGATAGAAAAAGTAAGATCAGAATACGCAACTACATATAGAATAGTTGGATCTGGCATAACGAACCCCAAATGAAGTCTTTAAGTCGTTAACCTAATAATGGTTTTGGAAAACCTAGGTTAATGGAGAATCGACTCTAGTTTGCAACTAGGACACACGAGAGTGTCGGGATTAGGTTTCCCATATGCTAGAGTTCTCCTTTATATAGTCTTTCAAATCAAGGTTGCTTACATTCAAAGCAAAGATACCTTAGTAACAAAGCAATTGATATTCACCATTAGATGAACTCCTGATTTAAGATTCAAGCTTAGTCTGCTTAGGAAATAAGCAATCAATCTCCATAGTTAGATGGTATTAGCTTTATACACACAAATGAAATATACTTATATTTAGATATGGATGAACCGTACCTAAACGTGTATAACCAGTTGGCTCAATAACAGTTAACCGAAGTTATCCATATAAACATTTTTAGTTTAGACATATTCATCTAACACTTCTAGATCAAATATGATGATCAATCAATCATGATAGATAATCAAATGAATATAAATGTACTTTAAGATAGTTGTTCAATTGTTCACTATCTCATAGAAATATGCATGAACAATTTGAAACATATTCGATTTGGTTTGTAGTTGTACAAAGTACTTATACAAAAACCAATTCATGAACATAATGCCACGGTTTGCAAAACAAGTTCGCATACCTTATTTCATTAAAGTTCCAAGGACTTTATATCGCAAACTGAGTTCGCAAATGAACCCGAGTTCATGAGTATGAATTTTCATGCTTACCAATTTTAGAACCTAACCACTGTGTTCGCAAACTGAGTACCGAACCACGTACAATTCCGGACCCAGCCTAGTCTTGTCGTTCGCAAACACTTTTCGCAAACCACAGTTCCACCTTTCACAGGTAAACCCGTTCGCAAACAAGAGTTCCGGACCTGAACTAGAAATTCACAGTTCGCATACTAGGTACGCATACTTTGCTATATCCAGACATTGACAGCAGTTCTAAAACTCTCATTTAATCATTGAAACATCCTAAGAAGACAACAATCGTAATCTTACACATACCACTAGCTTCAAGTGATTAATTGATCAATACGAAACTTCTCAAGTTAACATCAAATGATTGTCTCACACAAATCATGTAAGATGTTCAAGATAATTTTCATATGATCATCTTGACTTAATATTTAGTTTCCAACAAATAAATTTTCCACAACTAAACTCGTCAAGTAGATGATGAAGTTTAGCTAAAGCTAAAAAGATTCCAACACGTATTTCGAGAAATATATAAACGAGATAAACTCGGCTCGAAATTTTAAATGTGTATAATGCAAAGTCTATATAGCTATACGACTTAATCTCATTAGAAGATAAAGTAGAATAGACTTCTGAGTGATAGATAAGTTTTAGTCTCCACATACATTTCGTTAATGAAGTTCCTCCAAGCTCTTTAGTAGTTCTTCTTCTTCAATTGGTGAACGCCGTGAAGTCTAATGTTCAACTATACACTTCTATCCTAATCCTAGACATATCTATAAGTAGACTACAAATCAAGTATATAGTTTTGATCAACTAAACTTGACAAACAAGCTTGAGATAGCAACGCTTGCGAGTTCTACCGAGCAGTGCTCTAACAGAAACTTGTAATCATTTTTGTGATTTAGGTATACTCATCAACTTTTATTATACAACTGGTTGACCACTTCCAATCTCGAAACTCATAACACCCTAAATTATGCCACTTTTTTTTGACAAGTGTTGCTGGATTCCAGTGTTATCGTGCTTCCATTTTATTCAAAAGGAGACATAAAGTGTATGAGGTGCATTTTAGCGGTAGTCAGTTGCATATTAGAGTTTTGGATACTAACTTGTTCATTTTGTTAAATCAAGCGTCTTGGATACTGTTTACGCTTGTTGAGCGATAATGATTAGGCGTTTATGCTTATGTTTTTTACAAAAAATTCTTACTCAGAAACCATTTTCATTTTGATTGATTTTGTGTTGGTCCTGCATACCCGGACTAAAATGTTGTGCATATAAGTTATTTAACAAACTGTTTTGGTCCCAATGCGAGAAACTTGCTTGTGTTCTTATTGGCATGTACTAATATTCTTCATTGAAGCTTGGTAGTGGTGGGCCATTTCCATAATAATTTCAAGGATGTGAGATTTTATTTGTGATTTTTTTTTTAATTGCTATCCATTCTCATACTTAAAATGTTGATGTCTACAATACTTGTTGTATTGTTTTTAACTTATACATAAAATTGTCAAACAAATTTGCTAAAACAACTATGTATCACTCACTGTCAAGGGCGGTAAGCTGAGTGCAGACTGAGAATTGATATTTTCTTACAGACTTTGCTGGAAACTGGTAATGACACTCTAATGGTTACTCTAGTGTGGCGTGTTGCTTCTCATGTATACACTTTTTTTTATTGGATTTTTAATGTAATTATGTTGACAATAAACAAATAATTGTAACACTCATTATTTATTGTAATCGAATGGTTTTTGTAAGTTTATTTTCTTTTCTTCTTGTTTAAGAACATTTACATAGAATTGTAAAAATATGGTGATTACTAGCATTTCTTATTATTTCTGAATATTTGTTAGTAGTGGTTGCATTCTTATATAATCTATTATGCAGCTTAAAAGGTGGCTGCATAACAGGTCGAGAAAATGGTCGCATAACGTGTTATGCATCAACCTTTTTGTTAGAACTAAAATCAACCAAAAAAGTGACCGTGTAACCTGTTATGCACTTACAATTGACTTCATTTCCTGGTATGTAGTCGAGAAAATGGATGTATAACTCATTATGCAACCACTTTAGCACTAAAATAAAAAATGCCACATAATCTTTTATGCATCCAAGAAAATAGATGCATAATTTGATATGCATACTATGCATCAACTTTTTTTGTAAGAACTAAAATAAACCTAAACAATGGCTGCATAATTTATGCACCTACAAAAATTGATGCATAACCTGTTATGCAATAGAGAAAAAGACTACATGATTCGTTATGCGTCTTTTTTTTTCTTAGAATATTTTTTTTCCAGGCATATACATCGTTTTAGTGGTTGCATAAATAAATTAGTTGATGCATAAACTATAATATGGCAGAACAAGGAGTTACGCGTCATTTGTGATGGTTGCATAGTTCGTTATACATCTTCTTCTTTTTTTGAATGCTATTTTTTAAGTATATATATCGTTTTTAGTGGTTGCACAACCAAACTACATGAAGCAAAATATGGTTGAATAACGTGTTATGTATCTTTTGTGGTGTCTGCATATTGTGTTATGCATCTTTTGTGGTGGTCATAAAATGAATATGTAATTAGTTTTCAAAAAAAATTCCTACAAAAACAATCACCTCCGGCTTTTTCGTAAAAAAACTTAAATTTGATATTGTCGTTTATACTCGTTGTGTAGATCTTTTCAAAAGTTTTCCAATGAGATAAAATTTGTAAATTTCCAAGGCAAGATTTTTTATATATCTTATATTCTAGTTTGCTTGCCAATTATACCCTTGAAAAAATAGGATGCATAACAAATTATGTAGACATCTTTTATAGTTTCAAATAATCATGGGTGTCATAGAAACTGATAAACATTTTGGGCCTGACAATAAGAAAAATATATTTTTTTTGGCCTTAGCCTAATTTCTCCTTTGCTTAATGATATTACTTAAGCCCATAATTATACACGTTTGGTATCAGGGATGAACAGCGGATGTGTGGGTGCAGATCTAGTACCGCCGGCGTCCAGCTCATTAAAATGACGGATTTTAAATGCACTGCGCCAGTCCATTACCCGACGGGTTTAATACCTGTGGGTGAGCATATGAACAAGATGAATGCGGATGGATTCGCGAATTTCAATATGCAATTACACAAAACTAGTATTACTGTTTTGTTGTTAAGATTATAATTATCTATCACGCTCCATCAAATTTTTTTTTGTTTGTCCTACTTTTCCAGTCATCCTGCAAATGACGCAGGATATGTAAGAATTTTTATAGAAACATACAACACTACAGTTCTTGCTGTTTAGAAATTACTATTAGTACAACCAAATGAAATTTGAGTAGTCTTCTCCAACTGTTTCACATAACACCAATTGAAATGGTTAAATATGATTTTATTCAAGGGATTCCAGTCCTAATCTAGGACAGAGGGGAAGTAAAATCATATAGGAATGCAAAGCTTTATTTGGTTATTTTAGAAAATGTTGTTATTTTCTTAGAAGAAATTATATTAGAATAATTGATATGTTAAAAAAAAAATCTTCGGATGTTGTTACTTTAGTACTTTGACTATGTATTTTGTTTGGGAATGATGAATTATCTTAAGTAATGAAATTTGTTTTTATTATAGAAAAAGAGAAAAATTTAAAATGCAGACGATTTGAGGCTCTCCAAAGAGCCCAAAATAAACATGTCCCCTGAAAAAAAAAAAAGGGAGTCACTATCCTGTAATTTGAGCCAAAGAAAAAGGCAATTCCAAGTATTTTTCTTATGAGTGGGGGTGAGCAAAACAACCATAGTCTTCCACTCTGCTTAATCCAAATTTTTGCGAGTGGACACCTGGCCCAAACTTTGGTTGATTGGACGTGGGTGAATTTCTAAAATGGGATGTTTTTACGGGTTAGATGTGGATAGTACATCATCCATCTGTTGGACACCCGACACGGAGTTGACAATATAAGCATTAAATAACATGTGCATGGTAGACGAAATACTAGAAACCAGAAAAAAAAAAAAAAAAAAAAACCCCCCCAAAAGTATGTGTTTTCTGTAATCTCTACCTATGAATAAATCAGAAGTTTCCCTTAAGGATAAGCCCATCTGTTGAGAGCGATGCATTTTGCTTTTTCTGGTCCAGCATTGAGGTCTTAAGTTTCCCTTGCATGCATTTTAATCAAATCCCAAAAGATGTTACTTTTTGGTTACTGACGTTCTTGATAAGTGCATAATTTACTATACTTTTGTTATCAATTCCATGCTTGTATTTTCTATGTTTCTTTCATATTACCTTGTATTACTCTTGTATTCTTTTGTTTGTCTTATTTAGGTAGAATCATCCAAAAGGAGCGAAAAGAGTGCTAAGGCGGACATAAACGTGAGCTTGGACTAAGGACCAGTAGGAACTCGACCAAATTCAGAAGTATTCAACTCTATATTGTAGATAACGAAGATATAAAAATAACTCAAAAAGAATGAGGTCATTCCGAGTTCGTATGCAAAAGTTGTGGGCAAAACCGTATGGATCAAATAAGGCCCAATTCCTATCTACGTGTGTGACCAAGTACCAGGATCGGTTACACCCTCCAAGAAGTGAAATACTTTCCAAAATTTGTTTTCTTAGTTTGGAAGTATTCCCAAACCCAAATATTCTTAGAGATATTTAAGGAGGCTTCCAAATACTTTTAAGGAGAGTTCGAAGCACCGAACAGAGAGATTTTTATAAAATGATACGGAAGTGGAGACAAGAAGAGAAAGAGTGAAAGCTTGGGTTTTGGGTTCTTCCACTACCGAAACTATTTATCTTTGATTTTATCATATGTATATCATGGGTTTTACTAAATCCATGAGTAGCTAAACTCTTATTTGATTGGGAATGAATTCTAAGTTCTAAACATGATTTGATTTAATATATGAATCTATTTTGATTTCTTCATAAGATTTTTGTTTGTTTCTACTATGAATAATATTTATGATTGATTGATTGGTTGATTTAGGAGGCCTACTAAACTGACCCCTTGATTGATCTATTGCTAGTAACGGGTTAGGATATCCGTAATTGTTGAATAATCCTTACACAAGTAGAAAACGTGAGACCTTGCAGGAGGATTCTGTGGAGCAATCGCGTGTAGGAACAATACTAGTAAGTGAACCGATCGTACCGAGTTTAACTGTTAGGACAAAAACTTAGATTCATAAACCCTAAAACATTCTATTGAGTTACATCTTGTAAGCGTACCTCAAGGTGGCTCAGACGGATAGAATCCGATAGCTAAACATACCTTTATCCGGTGATATTAGGAGTCTTGGGGGTAGCTAAGCGTACCTGTTACCCTACGGTTGGTGATAATCTATGATTAATGACGAATAGATAATTATATTACTTTGATGAATGTTTAGTAACGAAGAAGGATTCCCGGATCATACTCCTCATCCTTGATTACATCTTAATTATTTGCTTTATTTGCAACCTACAAACAAAACCCCCCATTTGTGACAATTGACAACTGAAAACTCCCTGCTCTTCGTGGGAACGATTCTTACTTCCATTATATTATCAGTTAATTGTGTGGAAATAAGTAATTTAATTTGTTGCGCTCACGACACGCACCAGTTCTATCTGTTGCAAGAGTTATCAGGTACTCTTAAACCCCAGGTCGTGAACAGACAATCAACAACAATAACTTTTATGTGAATGGAAAACTCCTCCTGATAGTGTCACCAAGATCAATGTGAACGCAACTTACAATCTTAAAAAATAGGGTTATTTAGATTTTAGTACTAATTTTTTTTAGTACCCAGATAGTTCAATATGAGAGTTTGGTACCCAGGACTTGCATTGACCAGTGTCAAATTTAGAAAATCATGTTGAATCCTAAAATGATCAATTAAATATTATACTCCCCCTGTCTTTTTTTATCTGTCGTATATTCTATTTTGGTCTGTCCGCTCTGTTTATATACATATTTTCCTCCTTAAACTATCAAATATAACCTTTATTTTTTCACAATTATAAAATCATTTATAATATAAACTCAATCCAAAATCTTAAATAGTATCATCATATATAAGGAGATAAATCTATTAAATATCTTTCATATTAATCGACATTCCTTTTTTAAATAAAAATATTAATGAACAACTACAAAATTCCTAATAAATATATATTAGTTTTAATTTTAGTAATAATATAGTAGTTAATAGGGTTAGTCATGACATTTCTTACGGTCCCTTTAATATCTTGACTTTGTCAATTAGGACAGTTAATAAAAGACGGAAGGAGTATTTTAGTTCATTTACCAACTCAACCATTTTGGTGTATCCGTGTATGGTGTGAACTGGTGATAGAGTGAAAAAGCGGGGGTCTAACAACCACACCCAATAATTCGTTCGACAATCTGTATGGACTAACTCCAATGTATTTTCAAGAGAATCAACTAGACAGTCAGACTCAATCAAGGAAAATATATCCAAGAGTTATATCTATGTTTCTCAATGTAATCAGCAAATCAAACAGATAGAAATCCGCGAGCCTGATTATTATGAGAAACAACTTGAACTGTACCAAAGACCAATGTTCAAGTGTCAATCAATTTATATCGACAACCAAAGGTTGGATTATCTAATTGATTGAACTACACACAACCTGTGATATTTCAATTATATAAACAAATATAATGCGGAAAAGAAATAACATAGACACCAGAAATTTTGTTAACGAGGAAACCGCAAATCCATAAAACCCCCGGGACCTAGTCCAGATTTGAACACCACACTGTATTAAGCCGCTAAAGACTCTAACCTAATACAAGTTAACTTCGGACTGGAATGTAGTTGAGCCCTAACCAATCTCACACTGATTAAGGTGCGGTCGCGTTCCTTACACCTTTGAATCCCAGCAGCACTCTAAACACTTGATTCCCTTAGCTGATCTCACCCATAACTAAGAGTTGCTACGACCCAAAGTCGAAGACTTGATAAATAAATTTGTCTCACACAGAAAAATATATTGAATAGATAAATCTGTCTCCCACAGAAATACCTTCGATTTTTGTTCCGTCTTTTGATAAATCAAGGTGAACAGGAACCAATTGATACACCAGACTTATATTCCCGAAAAACAACCTAGTAATATCAATCACCTCACAATAACTTAACCGTATGGTAGCGGAACAAGATATCGTGGAATCACAAAGAATGAGACGAAGAGCTTTGTGATTACTTTTTATATCTTACCTATCGGAGATAAATCTAGAGCAAATCTTAGAGAAGATAGTACTCAATATGATAGAACAAAATAAGATCAGAACACGCAACTACAGAGAAAATAGTTGGGTATGGCTTCACAATCCCAATGAAGTCTTTAAGTCGTTAACCTATAATGGTTTTATAAAAACCTAGGTTAAAGGAGAATCGACTCTAGTCACAACTAGTATCACACAGGAGGTGTGGGGATTAGGTTTCCCAGTTGCTAGATTTCTCCCTTATATAGTCTTCAAATCAGGGTTTGTAATCAATATTACCTTGGTAACTAAGCATTCAATATTCACCATTAGATGAAACCCGATTTAAGACTCAAGCTAATATATTTTAACCGTTAGATTGAACTTAGCTTGTTATACACAAATGAAATATACTTTCATTTAGATATGGGTAACCGTACCTAAACGTGTATATTGAGTTGGCCCAATAACAGTTAACCGAAGTTAGCCATATGAACACTTTCATATCAACCTTTTTCATCTTAATCACAACTAGTTCAAATGACTCAAATGAAACTAGTTATAGAGTTGTTCAATTGTTTAAATTCTCATAGAAGTATACAAGACACAATTGAAGCAAAATCGGTTTTGATTCACTCAAATCAATTCATGAACATTATAGCCACGGTTTGCAAAGATTTCATTCCTTATTATATAAATGTATTTGTTCATGAGTATGTAAACATACTTAAACGATCTTAGAACTTAACTCACTCAAGTATGCAAACGGGTACGCATACTTACTTTCCCGGACTTGGTCTTGTTCGCCAGTATGCAAACGGGTACGCATACTGTGATTCATGACCGAACTCAGTTGAAATCAGTACGCATACGTGTATGCATACTATAGTTCCCGGACTTCAACTGTTGAATCAGTACGCATACGGGTATGCATACTAAATTCCCGGACTTAGAATACACTTGCAACAGTTAGCATACAAGTACGCATACTGTGTTGTGTACAATCAATGGTTAGTTGTTCTAAACTCCCATTTTAATCATTGAAACATTCTTATAAGACGATAATAGCTGTCTCACACAAACTATTAGCTTCAAAGCAATTTTCAAGTGATCAAATGATCAATATGAAACATTCCGAGTCTACATCAAATGATTGTCTCACACAAATCATATAAGATGTTACCAGACGATTTTCACATGATCATCTTTTTAATTTCATCAAGAATAAAAGATGAACTTGGTTAAAGAGAAAGCTTACCAACACATATTTCGAGAAATATGTAAGTGAGTTAAACTCAGCTCGAAATATCAAATGTGTATAAAGTAAAGTCTATATAGCTATACGACTTTTGTCTTAATAGGAGATAAAATAGAAATAGACTTCTGAGTGATAGATGAGTTCAAGTCTCCACATACCTTTTGTTGATGAAGTTCCACAAGCTCGCCTTAGTAGTTCTTCGTCTTCAATCGATGAACGCCGTGAAGTCTAAAGCTCAACTATACATTCTATCCTAATCCGAGACATAGCTATAAGTATACAAGAAATCAAGACTTATCGTTTTGATAACTAAACTTAACAAACAAGCTTGAGATAGCAACGCTTGCAAGTTCGACCGAGCAGTGCTCTAACAATCTCCCCCTTTGTCAATTTTAGTGACAAAACTATCAATACATATGAATTACAAAATAAATAAACTTTGTAGCTTCTCATCCAAATACTTGATTTCCTTGGTTCTTCAACATTACTCGAAATCTTCGTCACTTCCAAGTACTCCAGTGATTCTGAACGTGTTCAACTCAACATCATAGTTGTTGAAGATCCGTAGCCATAACAATAAGAAAACAGATGTTCTTAATTACTGTTATACAGTGTCATAGTATTATTACACAGCATCAAAGTTCAATTGTATCACAACTTTGACAATAATACTATGGTGATATGTATCACTCCCCCTTAGTTAATACTTCATCTCACAATGAAAAACACTCCCCCTTACATAATGATCCGTAAACCATATGTATTCGTAGTGTGAACTACATAATAATTCTCCTCCTTTTTGTCAATATAAATTGGCAAAGGTAGGAAAACTAGCGGGATCATAATGAAATTCTCATAGAGATACTTCATGACTAAAAGAGAACATATCAACTTTGTTTCGATGATTTAGTGGATCAGGGAAAGATCAATACTGCGGAATATTCAAAGATTCATTCTATTTTTCATCAATATTTGCATAATGATACCATAGACTTAATCTTTGACTTCAAAAGTTCATTCTATTTTCCATCAATATTTGCATAATGACCTAATAGACTTAACTTTTGACATATATGCAATCATAGTTCACGGACGTAAACACACATATCCCATAACATTATTTGCAATATATAAAACCAATAAATATTAATACTGCAAAATCATCTTCCAAATAAACTTTAGAATTTAAATAAATAAATCTAAAATTGCAAGATGAAAATCGTTGGCAACAGCTATGTGTAATCACAATATTTGCTATTCCAAACCCTAGTTATCCTTATTGAAACACAAGAATAAATTCTCATAAGAAGTTTCCTAGGCAAAATGAAAAGAGATAGAGAAACTAATCATCATCTTCATCATCGGAATCCATCCAAGATGCTTGAACTTTTTCCATTTCTTCCTTGATTTCGGGAAACTTTGTAGCAATCACAAGAATTTGTTCTTGCACACATTTTACCTTGGAATTGATCTTACGCACATCCTTGTGAATTTGATAAATAAGAATCAAGGTGGTAGGATCACAAGAACCGTCAAGGGAATCACATCTTTGTCTTTTGCAAGCATTCTCCTTCATACGTTTGAAAGTACAAGGACGAACAAGTTTGGGAGTTCCAAGAGAGTTGCCAATGGGAGAAATGGAATGTTCATGACAAATTTGCTCAATTAAGCAAGGAAATCCTAACTTCTTGTTGGATGACGTCATCGACACCATTTGAAGAATGATAAATCCACAAATATTGAGACATGGAGTACCCAATTCAAGGAAATAGACCAACTCCGCAAACTCACGACTCCACCGAGAATTCTCAATTATGGAGGGACAAAGATTAGGAATACCAAGTTTTCCAAAAGACATCAAAGCAAGACTAAGATAATTAGTAGGAAATTTCCCTTCAATCCAATCAACACTCTTGCCGCAAAGACCATTATAAATGGTTTCATATGATGGTCTTTCTTTCCTTGGTTTCGGAAGACGAAAATTACCCAATGGAATTTTGGTAATCTTTGAAATCAACTCTCTGTCAACAAGAATCCTCTATTTATCATGGTCTTGAATTCCATGTCATCAAGATTAACATCATGGATGTTAGCATAGAAGATTCTTGTGAGTGTCAAAACCTTCACCAAGACCATTAAAGATGTTTCCAAGATCATATTTTTCAAAACACATCAAAACTTCTTTATGACCACTAACCAAATCTAATTTCTTTTCTAGAATGAAACCATTAGAAGAAATCCTTTCAATGCTCACTCCAACAACTGATGTTGGTATTCGGAATTTCCATAGATGTGCTCAATTAAAATGGGAAATTCTTAAAAACGGAGCATGAGAACATGAAGGAAGTATAATATTATACACACAAACATCTAAAGTGTTTTTATATGGTTGGAATACCTTTTCTATTTTTAGAAAAATACTTTCGATCTTTGGAAAGTCCATGAGAAAGTTTGGGAACAATATTTTCAGATCATCTCGATCATACTGTTTCGGAAAAATTCTTATGTTTTTTACGAAAGTGTATATTTTCACAAATAATATACCTTGATTAGGTATCTCAATCTTTGAAACCAAGTTTGATTCATTATATAAACCATCTATAGGACCGATACTTCCCTCTGTGTTTTGTCTGCGGTCAAAGATGGGTGAAAATACCATTGACATTGAATCTCAACTACAAAAACTTGAAACCTTTCAAGTTGAGCTCAAATGTTATTTCTCAAAAGAACATAAAAAGAATCATGTTTCTTTTGAACTTATGCTCATGTTAATGGGAGATTTTGAAGTTGCTCGTGAACTCATGGAAACTACAGTTTTGAATGAAAAGCTGCTTGAGTCAAAACTCTTAAAGTTGATCGTAGA
The DNA here is from genome assembly GCA_023531105.1 of Papaver atlanticum. Lineage (NCBI taxonomy): Eukaryota > Viridiplantae > Streptophyta > Magnoliopsida > Ranunculales > Papaveraceae > Papaver > Papaver atlanticum. Next base: position 8,899,343 of record JAJJMB010017986.1, on the reverse strand, counting down.
AGTTAACCTATTGAAAAGGAGACTCAATCATCTGAAAGAAAAGAGAAAACTCAAAAGTCAGAACACTGAGGAATCTTCGGTGAATAATGAGAGAAAACTCAAAAGTCAGATACATGCTATAATTCTTAATCAGGAAAATAGACATCAGTTTTTGATTTCTTTCAATAATTGTATAAGGTCTATTATGAATAAAACTATCTTATTTATGAATAAAATTATTAGTTTATAATTTTTCTTGTGATAGTTTTCGATTACATAGCCTGTGCTTGAATGCTTTATTTTATTGCTATGTATGTTTATGGGATGTTTGATTTTGGTTTTCATGACCTTAATATTCGATATCATATGGTGTGAACCCTTATGGTTAGGGTGACTTTTTGGTTTAGCAGGATTAAGTTCTAGCCCATGTTGGTAGGCTTTATCAAAGGATCATAAGGGGTTCTGATTGAAACAAATATGTGAAAAAGTCACAATATGTAGAATCGTTTTTGGTTTAGCATAAAAGCATATGTGTTTCGGGGTTTCAACTTTTGCATCGCATTGGTTAAAACCGGTTTTCAACCTTTCTCTTGTAAAGGTTGGTCTTTGTTGTTGTTCTTTTGTCTTGGGAGAGGATGACAACACAACGGGGGAGAGTTCTATCTTGAACTGGCGCTTAATGATATATCTTTCTGGGGTGAAGAGGATGCGGAATTTGAGGTAACGAATTTGTTAGTTAATCGTTTTCCTGTTTAAGAAAAGCCTGATTTTATTGCATATTTTTATTGCTTTTGCTTAACAAAATTTCGGCACAATTGATGTTTATTCCATTATTTGTGTATGCATGTGTGTGTGATTCAATTGTTTCCGGTTAAGAAAAACTATTGTTATCTTTCTTTATTGGTTTGGTATCAATTGTTTAGGTTTACAAAATTTTGGTGCAATTGCGGTACTATAATGTCTATGATTGTTTCAATTGCTTCCGGTTGAGGTAAATAATTATGCAAGTTGATTTATTTGGTTTGTATGAATTGTTTATGGCTTAACAAAAGGGTTTTTTGGATCAATTGTTTAGTCCAATTGGATTCCGGATAAGAGAAACTAAGTTAATTCTTATCTTAGTTAGACTTATCAAAGTGGAGGTTTTGGTTATTCAAGTCTAATCGAATGCCTTAACAAGAAATGCTAGTTAACTAACCTAGCATTTGTCTTGTTTAAAAGTGAAAGGTCTAAGTTATTATTTGAATAATTAGAACCTGATGAGAAAAATAGAGTTAATTCTGATCTTATCGAACAAGCGATTGTATTTGTACAATCGGTTTAGCAAAGGAACTAAGGTGCTTAGTCTATTTTTGGTTTGCTAAACTATTAGGAAAAATTGCTTCGGGCAATTGTTTCCTTGGTAACATATTAAAACAAAATTACTTTGTAGTTTCGGTTTTGATATTGGTTATCAAAAATGGTGTGTGGAACCCTCGTGCTTAACTCTTATAGGTTTTGCAAATCTTTTGAGACTTGTAAGATCCTTTCGGTTTGTCCTTTATTTGCTCGTATATTTGTCATTTTGTGACAAAAAGGGGGAGAAATATATGGAGTAAACAAGTAATTTGGTATCACTAAGGAAAGGACAATGGTGCTTAAACGTTATATCTAACGAAATAGTAAAGTATAGACTAAGGGGGGGTAGCATATCATAATTATACTTGTGGTTATCTTAACTACAAAGGAAATAACAAAGACGTGCGGATTGAAAATCTACCTATCTTACCTTTAGGGGGAGGATTAGCTTTGTTATTATAATGTCAACAACGACATTTATGGATTGAATGTATACAGGTTATTGTGCTGTTGAAATTTGGAATCAAGCGTATGTGTAATGAATTCTTGTAATTTGTTTATCCATATGATGTAAGAGTTTTGTCACTAAAATTGACAAAGGGGGAGATTGTTAGAGCATAGCTCGGTTGAACCCACCAAGCGTTGGTATGTCAAGTTTGGTTGTCATATTTTAGTGAACCAAAACTCATTTAAAGAGTCGCTTGATTATTTACTAGAGTCAACTTCGTATAAGTTAGCTAGAAAGTTACTAGGATATGAGACTTACAAGTATTACGTGAAGATTTGAAGAATGTGAAGAAGTAAAGAACTACAACGACGACATCATCCTTCCACTTGAGGTTAGTAATATTTGACTTCAACTGTTTCATTCCTAACGTATCTTTCAAGTCGTTCATATTGAAAACATAACTGCGAAGCTGTGAATGATTATACTCTAGTTAGACATAGTATTAAGGAATTACAATACGAAGTATAACGTCTATCTTTTGAACTTCGTATATAAGACATCGACATAATCGTGTGAATGCTATTGTGATTATGTATGGGTATGGGTGAAGATTTCGTCTTAGGAAACAATGTTTTTACATTCGTTTAAAGGAAGTCAATTCATAAACTTGTGTTATGAATCGAAAGGGAAATCACTAGGCTTATTGGTAGTGTTATTCATTGCAAATCTTTGGATTGCCAATATGTGTGTTTAGTATAACCACTCATAACTTGTTTATGTATCTTGGTAAAACTATTCACAAGGCCTGACTTTTGTATTGGTATGAATTTTATTAGTGAAACTGATCTTAAGTAATCACTTGAGATGGTATGATCGATTTACTGTAATTGGTATGACCAACTCTAGACATTGGGGAACCTATCCTAGTAAGAGGTGCAACCGATCACAAGTAGGGGAATCGATCCTTATAAGAGGTGCAACAAAATCTTAGTGATTGGTAACCGATCCTATGACTTGTGCAGACGAATACAAGTTAGATACCATATATATGTGATAACCGATCCTAGTACCTAGTCAACCAATTTTTGGAAAGCTAGTGTGACCAATCTTAGTACCCACGTGGAGGTAGAACCGAAACTTGTTTTGGTAGAACCGTTTAAACCCATGATTGGTGATTTGATAAGATAATCAATCACATAGTTCTTGGAAGTAAGATGAACCAATTCTAAACTTGTTTGGAAGTGTGGCAAACCAGTTCCAAGATTGTAAATATGAAAAAGGATTTACAAAGTAAAGATGTCGACATACTTTGAATATGTGCAGTAACTCTTATCTTTTATTGTTCAAAGATATTCCTTAATAGCTAAAGGAAAATCTCGGATCGAAATAAATTGAGAATCTTTTAATTAAGGTTTTTAGTTTTATATGCTTTTAATTTCCAGCAATTAAAATGCATATCTTTAGAAAATAAAAATTGGTAATGTGCATTTACTAATTGGAGATTTTCTGCTGAGATTTCGGTCAATATTTGGACAGTGCATTTCCAGGAATTATGAAAACCGTTTTTGCCCTTATTGCATATCTTTGAGAATATTCGGTTTTGGAAATTCCTTGGTGTCCAAACTTCCTTGGTCTATAAATATTGAAGTTTGCATTTCAAGCAAACTAATCCTCAGAGCCAGCAAAACTACCTAGTTGTGTTGTTACTGGTGGAGCCATCTATTCGGAGAGGAAAGTACCCTAATTAGGAGAAATCTCTTACGACCGCTCGTTTTAAAGACTTCTTTGGGATTGGGAAGCTCTACGAGTACCGTTGGTGGGAAACTAGATAATTGCAGTTTATTATTAGTTTTCGATTGATTTGATTGACTAACGGTTGTTGAACTTTGATTGCACCTAGTTTGTTAATGCTTGAGAATCTTCTCTTCTGATATAAGATTCACTCAAACTAGATCAAAGTTTCGACGGGGATCTTTAGACTGTTTGTAGATCTAAAGACGTCTTGTGATAATCCATTGTTAACAGACTCCGTTCTGTGTGTGATTGATCACAAGAGATTTAAGTTGATTGTGTGCAGGTGTTTATTGAAGTTCTAAGAATATTTGAAGACGGAGAAGATTTCTGATTTGGGTTCATAATCTTTGGTGTGCACAAAACTTGATCGGCTGGGGATCCAACTATAATCGGTTTATCTTTGTGATAATCTTGATTGATTAGTTGAGTAGATCGGCATCAATACGTTTCTTTGTGATTCGAAGTATTGATTGCAAAGTCTTGACAATTACTTTGGTAGTTGTTATTAGATAGATCTTAGAACCTGACAAAGGAGTTTATTGGGATAAATGGAAGAGCCGTTTGTCAAACTCATATCACGTTGTTTGAAAAGAGTTGTTACCGAACATATTTGTTGCCTTTACTGTTTGGAATACGAACCAAAGGAATTGTTCCAAGTGCGTGACTTATTACAAGTTGGAGGCGCAGGGATACAGACGGAACTAGGTGAACTATAGGTTTAGTTACTTGGTCTCAAATATATGAAGTTGGTTTAGATTTTGTATAGCAGCTTAATCCTGAGAGTATTCAATTCTGGACAAGGTCCCGGGGTTTTTCTGCATTTGCGGTTTCCTCGTTAACAAAATCTTGTTGTATCTTTTACTTTTCTATTTCCGCAATTATAATTGTTTTATTATAATTAGAAGTAAAATACACAAACGTTAATTCCTATTTACTTGATAGCTATCCTATTGTGTTTGGTTAAGTCCGAACCGATCACATGAAGTGTGAACCGATTAGTTGTATTGTCTCGACTCAGTCCATAGACAATCACTTTCGGAGAAAGGACTTATGGGTGGAAAAGTTTTAGATTGAGGTATATTTGGGTACCCTCGTCTTTTCAAGCTCGAGATTAATTTCTCCGATAGGCAAGATAGAAAAGTAGTCATAAACATCTTCTTCTAATCGTTTGTGATTCCGCAATATCTTGTTTCGCTAGTCGATTAAGATTATTATGAGGTGATTGATAATTCTAGGTTGTTCTTCGGGAATATAAGTCCGAGTTATCGATTGGTTCCTGTTCACCTTGATTTATCAAAAGACTGAAAAAAACTTATGGGTATTTCTGTGGGAGACAGATTTATCTATTCTTGTAGAATTTTCCGTGTGATACAGATTTGTTTATTAAAGTCTCTGACTTTGGGTCGTAGCAACTCTTAGTTGTGTGTGAGATCAACTAAGGGAATTAAGTGCGTAGTATCCTGCTAGGATCAGAGACGTAAGGAGCGCAACTGTACCTTGGATCAGTGTGAGATTGATTGGGGTTCAACTACAGTCCAGACCGAAGTTAGTTTGTAGTAGGCTAGTGTCTGTAGCGGCTTAATACAATGTGTGTTCAATCTGGATTAGGTCCCGAGGTTTTTCTGCATTTGCGGTTTCCTCGTTAACAAAACTTCTGGTGTCTGTGTTATTTCTTTTCCGCATTATATTTTGTTATATAATTGAAATATCACAGGTTGTGTATTGAATCAATCAATTGGGAAATCTGACCTTCGGTTGTTGATTGAAATTGATTGATACTTGAACATTGGTCTTTGGTACCGTTCAAGTTAATTTCTCTTATATTCAATTAGACTCGCAGATTTCTATTTGCTTGAGTAAGTATTGAATCGACAAATTGAGATGTAACTATTTGATATACTTTTTATTAAGATTGAGTCTGACTGTCTAGTTGATTCTCTTAAAAGTATATTGGAGTTAGTCCATACAGATTGCTAAGCGAATTATTGGGTGAGGTTGTTGTACCCCCACTTTTTCAATACTATCGTTCATGACCGAACTCAGTTGAAATCAGTACGTATACGGGTATGCATACTATAGTTCCCGGACTTCAACTGTTGAATCAGTACGCATACGGGTATGCATACTAAATTCCCGGACTTGGAATACACTTGCAACAGTTAGCATATAAGTACGCATAATGTGTTATATCCAACCAATGGTTAATTGTTCTAAAGTCCCATTTTAATCATTGAAACATTCTTAAAAGACGAGAATAGCTGTCTCACACAAACTATTAGCTTCAAAGCAATTTTCAAGTGATCAAATGATTAATACGAAACATTCTGAGTCTACATCAAATGACTGTCTCACACAAATCATATAAGATGTTACCAGGCGATTTTCATATGATCATCTTTTGACTTTCGTCAAGAATAAAAGATGAACTTGGTTAAAGCGAAAGCTTACCAACACATATTTCGAGAAATATTTAAGCGAGTTTAACTCAGCTCGAAATATCAAATGTGTATAAAGTAAAGTCCATATAGCTATACGACTTTTGTCTCAATAGGAGATAGAATAGAAATAGACTTCTGAGTGATAAATGAGTTCAAGTCTCCACATACCCTTTGTTGATGAATTTCCACAAGCTCCCCTTAGTAGTTCTTCGTCTTCAATTGATGAACATCGTGGATTCTAAAGCTCAACTACACATTCTATCCTAATCCGAGACATAGCTATAAGTAAACTAGAAATCAAGACTTATAGTTTTGACAACTAAACTTGACAAACAAGCTTGAGATAGCAACGCTTGCGAGTTCGACCGAGTAGTGCTCTAACATAGAGTGCAAGCTCGGAACTGATGGAAAGTGGTGTTGTGGTAGACGGATTGTATGGTTTTAATCATCTACATTTACGAATTACAAGAGATTCTCATGTGAAGTTTCAAAGCGAGAGGTAAAAGGTTACACCTTGAGCAGCAGTAGTGGTGGTGGCAGCAAAATGGATTTGAGGATATAATAATATCCATGAAAAAAATGACTAGAAACCCTAATAAGTATAATCCTTAAATTACATTTCGAGGCGACCGTACATCTCGAAGGAAACTTGCCCAAAAGAAGAATATTCATATAACACTTAAAGTTTGGTTTTAATTTTCCAGAATTCAATTATTTTTGATTTGGAAGATTGATGATATAATTGAAGTAACCGAGGAATCAATTACAATAGTAGGAAATAAGTAGAAAAAATCAATTATATGTAGCTAATTATGCCAATGAGATCTTCGTTAGATTTTCTCATACCAAGCATGTCTTTATGACAGATTTCAGTTCTTTCACCAAAAGTCATTATAGGGTTTTTTTGGAACCCATTTCTGTGTGATTTACTTAACAGCAGTGATATTCATAAACATAATCTAACGAAGTATACCTGAGAAATATCTTTTGAAGTTAAAACATACCTGAGAAATATGTTTTGAAGTTAAAACATAATTCAGGACCGACCCCAATTATAGGACTGATCCCAGGACCGATCCCTAGCAAGGACCGATCCCAGGAATAATCCCTTATGGAAAGGATCAATTCGAGGACCGATTTCACGAGCAGGACGGATCATGTTTGAAGTTTAGTCCGAGTTTACATCTTCGATATGTTTTGTAAATTTCAGTTTTGTACAAACATCTAGATGTATTCACATTGAACTTGGAATGTTCACAAAATGTCGACATAATGATTTGAAGATGTGTTAAACTCTTATTACTTAATGTTCAAGTATTTTCCTTGATACTCACAGCCAAATCCCAAAACCGGAATATTCAGATATCTTTTAGTCACTAATCAGGATTAAAAACGCGGGGGTACCAAATACACCACCAGCTTTTTCGTTCTGGAACCTATATGAACAATCCTTGTACAAACATAGTATATACCCGAACAAACCGAATTCCGACAAACACAAGTCTTGTAATCTATATTTAAAGATGCGAATTCAACAAGAACGTGTCTTGTAGGTTCCATACAATTGAATTACTACTCTCTAGGTTTAAATACGCACGACATATGATATTTAAATTATAAAGATAAAAAAATATAATGCGGAAAAGAAATAACACAGACACCAGAGATTTTTGTTAACGAGGAAAACTACGATCTTGTAGATAAACCCCGGGATCTAGTCCAGATTGAGCATACACTGATTATGAGTTATTACACTAATAATTTATTACCTATTCGGACTAGATGTAATACCTTCTTCAGTTGTATTTGCGCACCTGTAGAACTCCTAGCAGAATTCTCTTTAGGAATTTTTCTTGTAAATCTTCTGGCAGAACACCAATTATCTTTAAAAGATACTCTTGAAAATCTTTTTGAAGAACATCAATTCTCTTTTAGTCTTTAGAAGATATTTTCTAACAATTAGGTTACAAAACCTTAAATCCTAATTGAATCTTCTTCACAAGATCACCTAAAAAAAACTAGAGATATCTTGATCTATCAAATCTAGGGTTTATGAAGAACACCTAGAAACAGGTTCCGTAACTATCAAAGAAGATAGATTCCATGTGCTTTACGATACCCAAATTAAGTCTTTTGAAATATCACTCTTGTTCGTGAAGAACAAAGATATGGAAAACAACCTTATGCAACACACACACACAAATTTTCAAGGGATAGGATGTGTGGTTACATGAAACCCTTATTTACAGTGAATGATCAAGGCTAGGTTGCTTGGAAACAAAGCTACCTTGTCTAGGTTAGGAAACACTAAAATACTTGACCAAAATAGGCTTTTAGTCACGTATTCACGGTTTAGATTCGCGAACTGTTGCCAAAAGTTCATGTACAATTTCCTATTCACAAAATCAACCTTAGCCACACTTATAAGTTTTGCTTTAATAAATCACTCATAACTTCTTCGTTATAACTCGGAATCGAGTGATTCATGGCTCATTGCATTCGTATTCTGATTCACTATGACATGAGGACCTTCTAGTGATAAAGGTTATTCTCATAAAATTCATGGGATCAAATATCCTCAAGTGTAGCATATAAATATATATTTACCATCATAGGAATTATTCCATAGAGTACCGAGCACTTGTTTCGATAGATACATAGGTAAAATAAACAAGAGAATCAAGTATTTGTTACTAACCTTTAATGAAATTCTCCAATATGTCTTCGTGTAGTTTATGAGGTGTCAAACTCACAAAAGATATGTTCCTTACTTTTCTTACACTAATAAATAACACAATGATAAGCAGGTTTGTTCCAAAGGGAGATTTGAGTCAAAGTTGTCTATTAAATTTATAAAAGTATGAATAACACAAAAACTACGAAACTGAAAAAGCGGGGGTCTAAGAACCTCACCCAATATTTTGCTTAGCAATCTGTATGGACTAACTCCAATATACTTTCAAGAGAATCAACTAAACAGTCAGACTCAATCTTAATAAAAAGTATATCAAAGAGTTCGTATCTCTGTTTCACAATGTAATCAGCAAATCAAACAGATAGAAATCCGTGAGTCTGATTATTATGTGAAACAACTTGAACGGTACCAAAGACCAATGTTCAAGGATCAATCAATTTCAATCAACAACCAAAGGTTGGATTTACCAATTGATCGATTCAACATAAAACCTGTGATACTTCAATTATATAATAAAATATAATGTGGAAAACAAATAACACAGACACCAGAAGTTTTGTTAACGAGGAAATCGCAAATGCAGAAAACCCCCGGGACCTAGTCCAGATTTGAACACCACACTGTATTAAGCCGCTACAGACACTAGCCTACTACAAAGCGAACTTCGGTCTGGACTGTAGTTGAACCCTAATCAATCTCACACTGATTCAAGGTACAGTTGCGTTCCTTACGTCTCTGATCCCAGAAGGATACTACGCACTTGATTCCCTTAGCTGATCTCACCCACAACCAAGAGTTGCTATGACCCAAAGTCGAAGACTTTATAAACAAATCTGTCTCACACAGAAAAGTCTATTGGATAGATAAATCTGTCTCCCACATATATACCTACGAGTTTTTGATCCGTCTTTTGATAAATCAAGGTGAACATGAACCAATCGATAACCCGGACTTATATTCCCGAAGAACAGCCTAGAATTATCAATCATCTCACAATAATCTTAATCGATTAACGAAACAAGATATTGTGCAATCACAAACGATGAGACGAAGGTGTTTGTGACTACTTTTCTATCTTGCCTATCGGAGATATAAATCTCAAGTCAATCTTACGATTGTACTCAATCATGATAGAAACAGCAAGATCAGATCACGCAACTACAGAGAAAATAGTTGGGTCTGGCTTCACAATCCCAATGAAGTCTTTAAGTCGTTAACCTACAGGGTTTCGTGAAAAACCTAAGGTTAAAGGAGAATCGACTCTAGCTTATACAACTAGTATCACACAGGAGGTGTGGGGATTAGGTTTCCCAGTTGCTAGAGTTCTCCTTTATATAGTCTCCAAATCAGGGTTTGCAATCTAAGTTACCTTGGTAACAAAGTATTCAATATTCACCGTTAGATGAAAACCTGATTATATTAAAGCTAATATCTTTTAACCATTAGATTGAACTTAGCTTGTTATACACAAATGAAATGCACCTTCATTTAGGTTTGGGTAACCGTACCTAAACATGTACACCTAGTCAGTTCAACAATAGTTAACCAATGGTTAGCCATATGAGCACTTTCATATAAACCTTATTCATCTTCACCATAACTAGTTCAAGTGACTCAAATGAACTAGTTAGAGAGTCGTTCAATTGCTTAGATCTTATAGAAGTATACAAGACACAATAGAAGCAAAATCGGTTTGATTTACTCGAATCGATTCATGAACATTATAGCCACGATTTGCAAAGATTGCATTCCTTATTATATGAATGTTTTAGTTCTTGAACAAACCGATTTTAAAAAGTAACCTACTTAAGTGTGCAAACGGGTACGCATACCTAAGTGGTCGGACCGAGTTTGGTTACGCCAGTACGCATACGGGTGCGCATACCAATCCACACTTCCAAACTCAAGTAGAAATTCACGGACGTGAAACTTCCACCAGTATGCGTATGGGTACGCATACTTGCCCGAGATTCCAACAACCGCCGGTACGCGTACGGGTACGCATACTTTAGGTTCCCGGTTTTGGACTTTTACACAAATGTGAGTACACGCTGTGTTTATATCCAAACATGGTTACTTGATCTAAACTCTCATTTCCATCATTGAAACTTTCATAGAGGATGTTAAAATAGTTGTTATTCACAAACTATTTTCATCAAAGCGATTTTCAAGTTATTGAAATAATCAACATGACTTTCGTCACGAGTAAAGATTAACTTGGCCAAAGCGAAAGCTTACCAACACATATTTCGAGAAACAGATAAGCGAGATAAACTCTGCTCGAAATAGCAAATGTGTATAATTGAAGTCTATATAGCAATACGACTTTTGTTTCAAAATATGAGATAGACTTTTGAGTGATAGATAAGGTCAAGTCTCCACATACCTCTTTGTTGATGAAGTTCCACAAGTTACCTTGAGTAGTTCTTCGTCTTCATTCGATGAACGTCGTGGAGTCTAGAGCTCAACTACACTTAATATCCTAGTCCGAGACTTAGCTATAAGTAGACTAGAAATCAAGACTTATAGTATTGGCAACTAAACTTGACAAACAAACTTGAGATAGCAACGCTTGCGAGTTCGACCAAGCAATGCTCTAACAATCTCCCCCTTTGTCAATTTTAGTGAAAAAACTATCAATACAAATGGAATACAAAATAAATAAACTTTGTAGCTTCTCATCCAAATGCTTGATCTCCTTGGTTCTTCAACATTACTCGAAATCTTCGTCACTTCCAAGTACTCTAATGATTCCAAAGGTATTCAATTCAGCATCATCGTTGTTGAAGATCCGTAGCCATAACAATGAGAAAACAATAGCTCTCAATCATTGTCATACAGTGTCATAGTATTGTTACACAACATCAAAGTTCAATTGTATCACAACTTCGAAAACAATACTATGGTGATATGTATCACTCCCCCTAGTCAATACTCTATCTCACATGAAAACCACTACCCCATACATAATGATCCGTAAACCATATGTATTTGTAGTGTGAACTACACATTAATTCTCCCCCTTTTTGTCGATAAAATTGGCAAAGGTACGAAAATTAGTGGGATCCTAATGAAATTTCCATAGATACACTTCATGACCAAAAGAAAAGCACATATAAACTTGTTTAGATGCAATCCTATAGCCGAAACTAAATGCATTCATCAAGGAGTTTATAAAGATACAAGATAACCCCTATAATATTCCACAGCCGCACTCCCCACAAATATTTGGCAATTAAGCACAAGTTCAATTAAGAACTCTCCCACATAAAATGTCATTCCAAGAGGAACAACAAGAGCGACCTTACTTTCACAAGAAAAGAATGAATTCTTTGGACATTAACAAATCACATGAAACATGAATTTGTATCCAAAAATCTCAATTAAATTAACCACAACAGAACCCATGATTAATTTAATCGGAAATGCTCACATAAGAAAACTTACATAGCCGCACAGTATTTACATAAAGATATGGATCAGGGAAGATCAATACTGCGGAATACACAAAGATTCATTCTATTTTTCATCACTATTTGCACAATGACATATAATAGACTTTAATCTTTGTAAACAAAAGTTCATCCTTTCTTCCACCAATATTTGCATAATGACATAAAAGGCTTAACTTTTGTTTTGTTATAAGTTCATTCAATCTTTTATCAATACTTGCATACTGACATATGAAAGACTTAACTTTTGACCACGTATGGGACAATCACAGTTCACGGACGCAAACACACATATCCCATAACAAGTTGCAATATATAAAACCATAAAGAATAATACTGCAAAATCATATTCCAAATAAACTTTAGAATTTAAATAAATAAATATAAAAACATTGCAAGATGAAAATCGTTGGAAATAGATCTGTGTACTCACAATAATGGCTATTCCAAACCCTAGTTATCCTTCTTAAAGACAAGAATAAATTCCCATAAGAAGTTTCCTAGACAAACAGAAATCGACAAGCTAAGAAACAAAGAAAGACTCCTAAACCACCAAAACCGAACAAGAACTGAAATCTAATATCCTTTTTGGAATCCTCACGATCCTTGAGATCTTTGAGCTTGTTATTGACAACATCCACTGCTTCTTCAGAGAAGATATCCTCATTGAGAAGTTCTTTAACATGTGTCTTCATGAGAACAAGGTCAGAATTAACCTTTTTCAACTCAGTTCTTAACACATCAAGACTCTGCATAGTATCCACGAGTTGCAGTTTTGCTTCCTCAAAGTATTTAAGAAAATCATGAACCACTTCAATGGAAACCATATCCTCATTCTCAATATCCTGATGTGAATAGGCATAGTAGCATGAGGCATTAGGACAATCATCTTTTACTAAGGTTCTTTTCTTCCTCCCTTTGGACTCGAAACCAATACCTTTATCAAGAAAACCTCTTGCAAAAGAGCTAGAAGATGAAGACATTCTTGACACAACACAAAATAACCCAGAGTATGAGTACGTGACTTAAAAGGTTTGGTATTTAAAAGGTTTCTCAGGGAAGTTAACTTTTAGGGTTTCCAAAATTGATTCGTGACAGTAACACGAGTATTCGTACGAACACAACTTGACCCAAATACAAAAAACAAACACACACACACACACACACACACACACACACACACACACACACACA